>CM031237.1:498779518-498857018 GCA_018340775.1 Taxus wallichiana var. yunnanensis | reverse complement strand
GGAAGGGAAATAACTCTCGAGTGTCATATCATCTATTCATAGTATTATAGTCCCTTCATCTTTTCTAGAGACCAACCATAATCCTTCTTATGAATCCTCTAATGATATCCATAAATTTGTTTGTCAAACTCTACCTATATACAAGCAAGATAATATAATGATAAGTTTATCACTAAAATATATCAAACATTATACTAATAATGATGTAGTCAATAGCATACAATCTCATTTATGTACTCGAGTTATCAAAATAGTACAAATATCACTATTGCCCTACCTTAAAAGGAAGGTTATACAAATTTCTCATTGAGCTTTCTTAGCTAGAATGTAAGAAAAATGAATAATCATTACTTATAAGGTTTTATTGCTTTATCATGCCCTTCCTCTTACTCTACGAATGATGATATGTAATCTATTAGACTGTTCATCAGTCATGTATTTGTCCTCATCTTCCACTACTTTTTTCCATCATCTTCCTTCATTAGCCCTTCATTCCAACAATCAATTTTGCCTCTTTTTGCATTAGTCCACCTACTGTCAACTTGCACCCTTATTTACAAAACCATGTACCCATTAGTTCATCACCAAGCTTGTTCAATCTCAAACATTGCCTTTTATAACTCTCTTTTCATTGGTTAGTTTGACTAAACAAATAAATTCTTGTAGTTTTACTTTCAAGAAAACTAGACTCATCTCTACAAAACCCTTAAGACAACTATTAAGAAAAATTGATGAAAAGGGAGGCCCCATATTCACCAGAATACTCTTCACACTTTATCAATGCTCTTTTATCATTCCTAAAGTGTTCACCAAATTTGAAGGCCCAAATCTTCCTCAATTTCTCTGTACGCTACTTTCTCTTCTCATGTTTATGAAACCCTCAACTAGGTTCTAGAAGGAGAGGACTGTCATGCTCATTTTTGTCTTGTGGAGGTTTTAAGGAAAAAGGATAGGTTTCTATAGCACCTTATAAGGATTTTAAACTCCTTATGAGATTTCAGGTTTCTTTTAGAAATGTCCTTCTCCAATTAGCCTTTTGATTGTGTTTTTCACCTTTTCTCTCCAAGCTGCCAAGCATAAGTTTTAATGCAACCCTTCAAAAAAATTCCTTCAAAATATCTTACATTGGATTATTGACATAATATGTTGAGATTTTAAAAGAAAAAATCTTGCATTTAAGGCACCAAAATGTAAACCCTAGTTGTGTTTCTAGAAAAACCTCATGGTGAGCCCGAGAGGAATAAATCAACCACAACTTTCTTTGTATTTGATTTCAATACTCTAAATGTTACAGAGGATTTGTAATGAAATCAACTTTTTGAAAATCTTACCATTGTCTTACAATATCACATGAAAAATCTTCCATTCCTCTTTCTTCACATTGTCATGTTAGTACATGCATAGTTTCACAATGAGAAATTTTCTTTATCAATAAAAGAAGTTTCACAACCTTATCCTTGAATTATTATTCTTCTCATATCCATATTCTCATGTTTTTACCCCTCTTAGGCTTAGCTTAGCAACTTAGGAAAAATATTGACTAACTCTAAAACTTAGTCTTAGTTCTAAGGGTTAGCATACCTTCCGAGGATTTAGCTTACCTTTTCCTCCTATAAGACATTGTTACTTGAATATACAATACCTTCAAGTCTCTGTGGATCACTAGAATCAATAAAATTTCTCCAACATTTCCTCTTTCTGTATAGTCATAGTTACACTCCCTTCTAATCAAATAATTCCTCATGAAACAGAAAAGATTACTAATAAAATACATAAATTCAAGAAAAACCTTACACAAGAAAATGAACCTAATGAGAATCACTGAGATCAAAAGTGCATGGTATTATCTTATTCCAAATGTATGAAGTGCTTACACAAATTTCTTAACTGCTGAATTCATAGTTAGACAAAAACATCACATTTTTTCTAGCATTCACTAATTCACCCACACAATGAAATTCATACAAAACTTGATACAAGTACCCCATATTTCAGTTATATCCTAGTATCAATCATGCATTAAATCTCCATGAACATTCATCTTTTTTAAGGGAATTCACACATAGTTACAATATTGCAATAACACAAACCAAACTCTATAACTCCTTTTTGAATATCTTCCTTGATTTCCATTCAAATGGGAATGAGAAAATTAGTTACATTTTTAAAATTTATATGCTTCCCATCTGTACCTAACCAAATACACCCTCTTAACTCATTGGTCATATGGATGACCTTAGTCTAGCACCAAGTTTCTTAGCTCAAATACCAAGTTTTAGACTTCTTGACTCATATTATGATTCCTATATCCTATAAGGACCTAAGACACCTTCTTATACCTCATTTCATCTTCTTACATGTTTTTAAGCTTCAAGATTCCATTAAATCAACCATTACAAACCAAAAATGACCTCTAAACCCACCTTGTACTTTTGGAGGGAAAGAAAAATATTCAAATTTGCAAAGGCTTATCCCAAAATCAAACTTACTAGATGATCACATATGACTTCAAGAACCTATAGACACACTAGAAATCCAAAATTGATGTTATTACCCTATTTACAAGCTAGGGAGTTGACACTCCTACATCATACTCCAGAGGTAAGAAAAGGGTAGTCCTCATAGTTTCTTCTTTTTCCAATGTATCTGCTTCTTCATATTCATCATGATGTAGTCTTCATCTTCAGCTAGTTCGTCTTATTTAGATGTATTCCTATGCTTTGCTTGATCTTTATCATGTATTGGATCTTCATAGATGAAGTATGTTGCTCCATATTCTTCTTCATTTATTTCTTTCATCATCATCATGATTGTTGCATGAATATGTTTTTCTACTGCTGTTTTTGGATTAAATCTGATTCTTCATACTTCATTTCTTTTGGTTCATCATCCACTTGCTCTAGTTCATCCATAACATGCTCTTTTTCACTCTTTATCTCCATCTCTTGGTTTATCCTTGCAATGTCTTCCTTAGGTTCCAAGTTTCCTCTAGCATTCATCTTAACCTTCATCACATCCTCTCCACTAAGCCAACTCCACATGAATTTGATATTTTTCCATGATCTCTTCACCATGGTAACTATTTTTTTGTCACATCTATCTGATTCATAGTGAGCTTGAGATGGCCCACATACTTCTTCTTCCAACTTTTCTTCACTTATGTTCTTTGGTTCTTCATTTAAGGCATATTTTCTTTCCTCTCTTTCTTCTCTTGATGTACCTACAATCACACACTTAAATTAAAATTCAAATTTAAAAATGAGAGGCTCTCTAGCCCCTTGAGTAGCTCTTTTAGTGAGCTCTTCTTCTTATTTACTCAAACTTTTATCTTCATCACCTTCCTTTTCATTAATTTATCCTCTTCACTCTCTCTAGAGATGTCAAAAATCTCTATATAACTTCTTCTTCCTCATTTACCTTATTCTCTTTGAGGATAACTCTTTTCAATTCTTATCTTTTAATTTTTACATCCTTATCTCTTCCTCTTTTATCCACTTCCTCAGTTGCATCCTTTTTCTTTTCTCTATAAGTAGCCTAATGGGCCACTTGACTCTCTTTTCATCACAATCCCTCTTTCTTGGCTTTGTGATTCCATCCATTATTTCATCAACATGGATACTTGTTCCACATATCTCTTAAGTGCACTGATTTATTCTTCCATCCACTTCTCTCTTTTCCTCTCCATCTCTCTTCTTTTCTACTTCTCTCTTTCTTCCTTTTCTTTCTTTCTTTGACTGATCAAGGTCAGTACCTCCTTAAATAGCTTTTCATTACCTTCTTCCATATCCTTTTTCAACCTTTCTTATTTAGTTGTCATAGCCTTGTTTTTAGTTTCTCTTCATTCATATTGTTGAGCCACTTAGGCACCACATAGCCATGCTCATTAGCTAATTCATAAAGCTCTCCTTGGCTCTTCATGCTCTTGTCCTACATATCCTTCATTAACACTTGTAATTCAACTTGCTATCTTGAAGAAATACTTTCATACAAAATTATTAACTAATGATGTACGCTATAATACCACTAATTATGTAGTCAATATCATAAACTATCATTTATGTACTCATTCATCAAGATAATACAAATTTTACTATTTCCTTACCTAAAATGGAAAGTTTATACAAAATTCTCATTGAGCTTATTTTGCTAGAATGCAACAAAAATGAATAATCAACACTTATAAGGTTCTATTTCCTTATCAAGACATTCCTCTTACTTTGAGAATGATGATATCTCATCTACTAGACTAATCATAAGTCATGTATTTGTCCTTCTCATCTTTCACTACTTTTGTCCATCATCTTCCTTCAATTAGCCCTTCATTCCAACCATAAACTTTGGATATTTTTGAGTTATTCCACCTACTATAAACTTGAACCTTTATTTGCAACTCCATGTACTAATTTTATCACCAAGATTTTTCAACTCAAACACTACTTGTTATAACTCTCCTTTCATCAACTTGTGTAGTTCTAGCTTCTTGATGTTTTTCCTTGAATGCAATTTTTGAACTTTTAAAACTCTCCACTACTAGTGGTATTTGTTTCCCTATTTAATTAGTTCCAACATTGGTTAGATTGACTAAACAAATAAATTCCACTAGATTTACTTTCAATTCTTCCTTGCTCTACACTAGATTGTCCTACAACACCCTTAAGTCAAGTATTAAGATACATTCATGAAAAGGGAGGACCACAATCTCCCAAAATACTCTTCCAACTTACTCAATTCTATTTTACCAGGAAAAATGAGGGTTTTTAGAGCACCCAATAAGGATTTTAATCTCCATATGATATTTCATGTTTAAACTCAATGCCTAAGTTGTACTTCCTTTGGAAATTTCTATCTCCAATTAGCCTTTGACCGTGTTTTCACCTTTTATCTCCAACTGTCAAGAATAAGTTTGAATTATACCCTTAAAAACACAAAATTCCTTCAAAATATCTTGCATTAGATTCTTGACATGATATGTTGAGATTTTGAAAGAAAAAGGTTGGATTTAAGGACCTAAAACGTAAACCCTAGTTATGTTTCTAAAAAAACGTCACAGTGAGCCCGAGAGGAATAAATCAACCACAACTTTCTATGTATTTAATTTAAAAACTCTAAATTATACCTAGGACTTTGTAATTAACTCAAATTCTTGAAAAACTTACCAGTAGCTTATAAGATCACGTGAAAACCCTTCTATTCCTCTTTCTTCCCATTGTCATTTTAACGTGCATGCACACGAGTTTCATAGTGGGAAATTGCCTTTATCAATAAAATAAGTTTCACAACTTTATCCTTAAATTATTATTCTTATCATATCCCTGTTCTCATGATTTTTACCCCTCTTAGGATTATCTTAGCAACTTATAATTTTTTTTAATAACTTTAAAACTCGGTCTTAGTTTTAAGGGTTTAGTTTACCTTCCCAGGATTTAGCTTAACTTTTCCTCTGTAAGACATTATTACTTGAATATATAATACCTTCAAGGCTCTGTGGATCACTAGAATTAGTAAAATTTCTCCAACATTGAATCTTTCCATGGATTCATAGTTACACTCCCCTTCTTAACAAATAATTCCTCATGAAACAGAAAAAAGTACTAATAAAATACATCAATTCAAGAAAAGTCTTACGAAAGAAAATGAACCTAACTAGAATCACTGAGATCAAAATTGCATGGTATTATATTCTTCCAAATATGTGAAGTGCTTACACAACTTTCTTAAATGCTAAATTTATAGTTAGATCAAAACACCATAGTTTGTTCTAGAATTCACTAATTCATGCACACATGAAATTCATAAAAACTTGATACAAATACTGCATAGTTAAATTATAGCTTGATATCAATTATGCATTAAATAGCCATGAACATTCATCCATTTTAAGGGTATTCACACATAGTTACAAGATTGGAAAAACACACACCAAACTCTGTAACTCTTTTTGAATCTCTTCCTCGATTTCCATTCGAATGGAAATAAGAAAACTAGTTACATTTTAGAAATTTATATCGTCCCATCTATTGCTAACCCAATACACGCTCTTAACTCATTGGTCATATGGATGACCTTAGTCTAGCACCATGTTTCTTAGCTCAAATGTCAAGTTTTAAACTTCTTGACTCATATTATGATTCTTATATCCTATAAGGACACAGACAACTTATTATACCTCATTTCATCTTCTTACATGTTTGTAAGCTTCAAGATCCCATAAAATCAACTATTACAACCCAAAAATAACCTCTAAGATCCACCTTGTACTTTTGGAGGGAAAGAAAATTATTATAATTTTCAAAGGCTTATCCCAAAATCAAACTCACTAAATGGTCACATATGACTTCAAGAACCTATAAACACACTAAAAACAAAAATTGATGTTATTACCCTATTTAAAAGCTAGGGATTTGATACTCTTACATTGAAAATCTTGTCACAAAAATTAAAGTTATATTAGGTAACTAGGAAATACACAAAACAAAGATAAAAACCTAAATAAACGAGACAAAAATGAACCAAACCATAGCACAAAAAAACTCCACATGGATGGTCCAAAAGAATCATATTTCAGCACATAATTATCAAAAACGAGGACTCACCCATTGGCATGGCACATGTATGTTATGCTACAAGTCATCTAAAAGGAGATAATAAGATGTAGAAAATATTAATCTTTGATGAAGATTTACAGTTCTATTTTGTCAAGCAACTTCTCCTTCTTACAACTCCATCATCCCTAAAAACACATGAATTTCCATGTCTATTCTCAAGTACAAATATTTTCACATAGTATTGACACAAGGATCTCACTAGTATTTCACTTTTAGAAAGTTAAATGAAACAAACTTAATAAATACTCTAAGAGGGCCAACCTTAACAATTCAACTAAGCATTGAAAAATTCGCAATACTACAATCACACACCATTAGAAGGTTTTAAACATATTTGTGACTATAGAAAAATGTTATTACATCATAAATATTAAGCACAAAATATTTGTTATTTTCTTAATTCAATACTTTATGATTTATGTAGAAATTAATAACTTACCTCATTTAATTTACCCAAAATTTTCTCCTCTTAAGTTTTAAGGTTTTAACATCCTATCATTCTCATAAGAAGGATCTTAGTACTAAGATAATATAACTATTATTATTGTATATGAAACATTTATTTACTTCCTTATATACTATTAACATTTAGTTTTCCAACCATGAGGACTAAAAACTATTATGTAGCTTCATGTTTACTTATGTGTGGTTTAATTTTCACTTATTTTAATGTTTTATAGCATGCTCATTGATTGTTAACTGTATATTTACTTATTTTATATAATATTGATACTCACTAGTTCATTATGAGGCTAAAATGAAATTATCTTGTTGTTATATTTGTATTTTGTAACCTAATTATATTTTAAAAGTTTATTATTTAGCAAAATATCTCATATATTCTTACTTATATAAGTTCGAACTCATTAGCACCTTTTTGTAACTTCATAAAACAATGTTGTAATATTTTACCTTGTTAATATTATAAAACATGTCTACTTAAAACTTATTTCATTCCTTCATTTTAGTTGATGAAAAATGCATTTAAGAACACCAAATGTGGATTGGTGCCTTATTATAAATATTGGTAACACTTCCAAAGTGTTGAACCTTCACTCTTTTAAGAAAATCTTAAGAAATTGATAGTTTTGATCTTGATTGCTCTTATGCTACCAATAATTATAATCTAACATAAAAAGATGTGGGAAAAACATGGGGAGGATATAATATGAAAATAAACAAGTTGATTGGATAATTTTGGGGATTGGAAACTTATCGTCCTTTCTGGAATGAGTTAGGGGCCATGAACCTCACATTTCCTTTATCTTTGTAGCTTCTGGAAAGACAAGGTTATTACTATAAAATGTCAAAGATGGGTCATGACAGAGGAGCTGATTTTCTTCATCACTGGGATGAGCATGAATGGAGCTAAGTTCTATAAAAATTGCAACATGGATGAACATGATGCAAAATTCTTGGATGAAAGAGAATAGTTGAAGGTCATAAATGGATGATTTCTTCACTCCTCATTTATTATTAATTTCGATTATGATACAAATAATTACTAGATTCATTCATACATTCAACAAGTTAAGATAGGTTCACTCAACCCCTTATCCCACACTATGCATAGGAGGGTCATTCAAGCTTCTCTAGATGGAATAATTGGCTCAAAATACAAGAAGTTGATCAAATATCACATGGAATAACTCTTCCCAACTCTATTCTCTTATCCAACACCTTGATCATTTCTCGACGCTTTTTCAATGCCTTATCACCCAAGGCATAACTATCTTTCACATCTTTTCCAAACTATCCTCTTATCTTCACTAGTTCCCTTTTTACAAAAAAAAAAAACTTCTCCTCTTGACCTTAAATAATCCCTTTCACTACCCTTTTCCATATTTATGACTTGCATAATGTTAGTGCCAACATTAACTTGATTCAAATGGATTATAGAAGTCAATTTTACTTAAAAAACTTGTTTCTTGCATCTTAATAATCTTAAGTCCATAGTTGAGAGGTTCTATAAATACCCATCTAAAATTGAAAGCTTTCTTAGATACCCATTAGGACTAACAACGTGTGTTCCAAAATTTTGATCTAACTCCTAAAAATATTCTCACAACATCACCTTCGCCCTCGGTTCTTATCCTTCCTTCTAGCCATGAACTTAGGCCTTCTTGATCACAACATTCATAATAGAGAGTTCTAAGACAAACCAAGGTATTTTAAGATACCATTTTAAGTATTTCTATAGCTTGCAAAGTTTCATGGAGAGTTTTTTTGGGTAAATGTGCTCATTTTCACTTTTGTTAGACTTTAATTAGGTCTTTTGGTACTATAACAACTTTGTGTAAGTGGACTTTCGAGTCTCATGGGATATGAATGAATTTACAATAACTCAAATCACTTCAATAATTAACATATAACTATAATATTATATTTTTAAAGTCTCATGTTTCGGATTCAAGCATACACACTACTCCATTAACAATTGGCATTCTTATACCTGTAAGCTATGTGCTCAGGTTTTCTTCCTAAAATGTCAACATTATCTTATATGAATTGGTTTATTTTGGTCTAAAAACTCTGCAATAAATTTGAGCACATTGATATGAACCTTTCTATAAAATGTTACTCATTTTTATCGGTGCATTTGAGAGATCATCAAATTTTTTTCTTCTAACCCTAGCTAGAGGGTTTCATTATCTTAGGTCATCCCAGAGTATTGATTTTTTCATAAATTTATATAAGCATTGGTTCAAGGTTCCAAGATTTGTTCCTAAGATTGTATAAACCTTCTCAAGGGTTTCATTCTAACATTAATGCATAACCACGAGTTAATTATATCAACCAAATGTAAACTTATTTACATACACATTTAGAAACAAGAGTTTTGACACCTCACTCTTAACACAAAGAAACATAGATTCCTTCATCTTGTATAACTCTCAACCACACCTTAATTATACTACAAATAACTTCTCCTATAGTTATCATTCTTTTTTATATCCATTACATAAACAATAAGTCCAGGTTTGCTCAAATAACATAATACATAGTCATAATAAAAAGGTTTTTCCCACTCTACAACTTTTTGAATTTTTATTGTGGTGATTCTTGCTTCGATGGCAGATATTTCTAGGCTGGATCCTAACCCCCCTCCTAATTCTACTGACATCCCTACCAGCTCCTAAAAGGACATTTTTGGTGGCTCTTTGAAACCTACGGACCTTGGAAAACTTCATTCTCAGAGCATTGATGGGAATTTGTCTCTACAAATCCCTACCTCAATTACTAAAGCTACGCAAGCCTTTAGGGAACTATTGTTAATATGAAAACTTATGGCCCTATACCACCCCTATAAGAGATTCGTAAATGGGTACATATTAAATGGGCTCCCTGTGGTCCTGGATATTGTTGCCCTTTCCAATGGTTTCATGTTGTTTAATTTCTCACATAAAGAAGATTTTTCCCATGCCCTATTGGGTGGACCATGGTTTTTTGGAAGGAGAGGCTTCTATATCCATCATTGGACACCTAGATTCAACGCTAAAAATGAAACAATGTCCTAAGATATGATCTGGGTTTGTCTTCCCGACCTCCCCTTGGAGTTTTGGCACTCTGTTGTCATTGAAGGCATAGCCCGCTCCATTGGTTCTCTAATAGCAGTGGATCAAGCCACCAAGATGGGCTCCAAATTCATACATGTCATATTCTGTGTCAACACTGACATTAGTTCACCTTTTCCATCTTCCATTGATATTCAATCTGAGTTGGGAACTTGGGTGTAGCCTATTGAATACAAATATATTCCTCAAGCTTGCTCTAGCTGCAAAAGCATTAGACACCGTGCCCAGGATTTCCCTTCCAAGCCAACCCAAATTCCTAAAGATAAGGCTTGGTCACCATTGCACAAAGGTAAGTTCATCCCTAAATTTGTAAATACCATTAGTACTTCAAACCCTTTTGATCTTATTCTAGAGGAGAGTGTTCTCCCATAGGTTTTGGTTCTATTTTTCCCCTTTCCTCATCCCCTTTGGTGGTTACATTTGTCTCTACTCAGCTTCCCCTTATTTCCTCCCTATTTGTGGTTCCTCTTCATCATCTATTGTTTCTATTTCTCTTCCCTATGCTTCCTCCTCCCCTTCTTTTTCTCCTCCCCCTCTTCTTCTCTTCCTTCTTCTTCTGTCTTGGCCCCGCCTTTCTCTCCTTCTTTGGACATTCCTCTTACATTCCTTCTTTTTATATCCTCCTCTCCTCCCCTTCCCTTTGTGAGTTTCTTGAGTTTCTCCTTCACTTCCTTCTTTTTTCCCATCTTTGTCCCCCGGTGTTGCTTACTCCCCTCTTGAAGAGAATGCAATCATCGGTCCTTCTGCTTCACTCTCACATGATAACAAAATCCTGCTAAGAATACTAGAAACAACACTAAGTCAAAAATTGATGTGGGTGCTAAAAAACTAAAGGGAGGCACTCAAATCAAGCAAAGCTTTAGGAGGAAGCATTTCTCAATATAGCTCAAGGAACATAGGGATTGCTTTCCATCCCAAGTGGAGGTAAGCCAAAATCAAAGAAATGAATATTTTCTCTTGGAATGTTTGGGGATTAAACACTCCCCGGAAAAAAATAATCCTTAAATATTTTAGACTCAAACATTGTCCTGATATCTTGATGCTTCAAGAAACCAAGCTAAAAGAGGAGAATATGCTTCATAAGTTCTAGCCCAATGCCTCTGTTGTTTCACAAGAGTCTGCTGGTAATGTTGGAGGTTTGAGCACTTTCTGGAACCTGAATATTCTCTTTGGGAATGTATCATTAAAACCCCCCATTTTTTGGGAATGTTTTTCCAAGAGATTGGTTCAAATCTAGGTTGGATTGCTGTAAATATCTATGCTCCTAACATTGAAACTCAGAGAGAAAAAATTTGGAAATATTTGTTAGATTTTTGATATTCCTGTAAGCACCTGTCATGGCTTATAGATAGAGATTTCAATACTCCTCTTTATATATCTAAGAAACAAGGTAGAACTAGTGTCACCACTAATAGCTCTAAATCCCTTGCTGACTTTATTAGAATGGGGGAATTTTTGATATTGATCTTCATGGAGCTACCTATACTTGGTCAAATAGACGTCTCGGAAAAAAATCACATTCAAATTAAATTAGATAGATTCCTTGTTTCTATGGATTGGATTGTGCACTATAATGATTTATACTTGTAGGATCTTCCTAAGATGGCCTCGAGACCACTTCCCTCTACTTATCACTTTGCCTTGTAAGCTTAATGCTCGAAACATCCCCCTTTTTCGTTTTGAGTTGGCTTGGTTACAAAATTATCAGTTAGAAAATCTTATCAAGGATTGGTGGCAGATTGATACATAGGGCTTGGCTATGTACAAGTTTTCTAAGAAGCTCAATTTTGTTAAGAATAAGCTTAAAAATTGGAAAACTCAAGTTTTTAGAGATATCCATAGGAGAAAAGATCTGCTAACTCTTAAGCTTCTTTCTATATCAAAAGAGATTAACTCAAAAGTAAAATCCCTCAAATTCATCAATAGGAGCTTTCCCTTCTCAGTGACTACCACAATACTCTTTTTGAGGAAGAAATCTATTGACGTCAAAGGTCTAGATCTGACTTCAACAGGGAGATCGTAATACTGAAATTATTCCATATGAATACTATGAAACATAAGAGTAGAGATAAAATCAAAGATTTGGTCACTATGGATGGCACCTACATAAATAAAGAGGAAGAAATTGCTGTTGAATTAATCAATTATTATGCTAGTCTTCTGCATGAGGGCCCTCCTCGAGTGAAGAGGATTTCCAAGAAATGCTTTAGCATATACCAAAGCTTATTAATGATGTTATGAATGCCAAACTCACCTAGCCCTTCTCAATGGAAGAAATTAGAATAGCAATTTTTTATTTTAAAAGTGATAAATCACTCTCTGACACATTATAGATTCTTATCTTCATGTTGTTATCTTAGAGTTTCAGCAGAAATACCTTCTTTTAAAGGAATGGAATAATATCTATGTTTTTCTTGTGCCTAAGTCTACGTGATCCAAATTTATTTCTAACTATAGGCCCATTAGCCTTTGCAATACCTCTTATAAAATTATAACAAAAATGCTATCATCGAGGTTAAAACCTTTGATGGCTAGCTTAATTTCTTAATTTCAGAATAGAAAAATGGGTTTTCATGAGGTAGGATAATTCAAGAGGCATCATTACGGTCCATGAGATGATGAACTCAACTTCACTCAAAAATTCAGCCAGTATGATCATCAAACTTGATATGCAAAAGGTGTTTGATAGAGTCAGCTAGCCCTTCTTACTTCGGGTCTTGGAGAATTTAGTTTTGGGGAGAAATGGAGATTCTAGATTTTTAACTATATTTCAACTCCTAAATTCTCCATTCTCATAAATGGAATCCCTCAAGGTTACTTTCCCTCCAACCATGGAATCAAACAAGGGGATCCTCTATCTCCCTTCTTGTTTATACTCATGGCTGATACTCTCAGCAGAGATTTGGAAGCAACTAAAAGAAAGGGCAACATCAAAGGCATCACTACTAATTCTAGTACCCCAAATACTTTGCACATCCATTTTGATGATGAAACTATGTTGTTGGGTATTTATTCATTCAGAAGTAAAGGTTTTGAAGTGTATACCGGATTTCTATTAATTGAATTCTAGTCAAAAGATAAATTTTTAAGAAGTCGTATTGATTTTATTAATACCCCTACCAATAGACAGAGAAAGATTGTTGACATATTTGGTTGTAGTATTATGGACTTCCCTTCTTCCTATCTCGGGCTCCCAATTTTTCTAGGAAGACAAACTAAGAGCCTTTAGAATTATGTTATTGATAGATTAAAAAAACTAGTTAGTTGGAAAGCTACAGCTAGTTAAGGCCACCTTGTAGAATCTGCTGATTTATTTTATGTCTCTTTTGAAAATTCCTACAAATGTGGATGTTGTTATTGAAAAATCCAAAAAAATCCTTTGTTCATGATCAAAAGAAAGAAAGAGAATCCACTTAGTTTCATGGAAAGTGGTATGTAAACCTATTGCTTTAGGGGGTTTGGGCTTGCGTAGAATTGCTGAAATGAATGTTGTCATGCTCACAAAATTAGGTTGGGAAATTACTAACAATGGAAAATCCTCTTGGAATCAAATGATGATCTCTAAATACCTTTATTTGATAGAGGAATTCTATGATGAAAAAATTCCAAATGGTTTGGTTATTTGAAATCCATCAAAACCACCGAAACTTAATTCGAAAAGAAACTAGATGGAAAATTGGAAATGGTAATAAGGTCACCTTCTAGATTGAAAAATGGATTGGAGACAATGCTTTATCCATTAACCCCTCCTGGGACCCTATAAGATCGAGGCTAATTCAAACTCGTGGTACTTATGTTTCAAATTACATTGATAGATCCTCCTTATACCCATGTTGGTCCATACCCATTTAGGAGGGAGTGAGATTTCATCAACTTCAATTGTTCAAAAATTGAAGCTTTTATCAACACAACACTTCTTTCTTGTTTCTTCTATGGAGGATGTTAGAATCTGGCCTCTTTCTATTTCAGGTTCCTTTTCTGTTAAGGCTGCTTATCTTTCTCTTTCTCATAGCCAGAGTTCCCTCGCTTGTCATCAAGTCTGGTCACGTCAAGTTATCCCTAAATTGGGTTTTTTCAATTGGTTGGATTCAAGATATGCCTTCCTCTCAAGAGAGAATCTCAAATTGTGGGGTTACTCTCTACCTCCTAGGTATGTGGTGTGTCGTAATTCTATTGAATCTTGACACATTTACTATTTTAATTTAATTTATCCATTATTTTGTTTGAGTCTCCTCCTTAATATTTTTGGAGTGTCTTGCGTCTTTCCTAAGTCCATCCAGGAGGTTATCAGTTAATGGGTGCCACTCTTTCGACACCAAATCGTTAATCTTTCCTTGAATATACTCCTTCCTCACACACTCTAGAACATATGGAAAGAACACAACAGAAGTAATTGTTAAGGATCAACACAATTTTCTAGAGTAGATCTTCACTTTGGTGAGAAAAGGTTTGTAAGAAAATCTGAATTGTTGTATTTGGAAACAACATAAATGTAAAATTGTTCTTAGCATGGATAGACAATGGTTGCAGAAACTTCAGATACCCCTCTATCCTCATGAGTCGATAACTTTAGAGGCTAATACTATCTAGAACCATCCCCCATTATGATGGCTTAAAGTCATCACTAATGAGGCTTCCAAAGGTAATCTAATAATTTCTAGTGGAGGTGTTACTATTAGAGATGAATTGGGAAAAATGATGGTAGATTTTGCTTCCTTTTTCGACTTGGGCTTAAATCACAGAGCTAAATCTCTTTCCATTTTAAAGGGGCTAGAACTTACCACTAATTTTGGCAAGATCAACATAATTGTGGAAAGTGACTCCTTAAATCTAATTAATCTCCTTAATAACAAGGGTGTCATCAGCTAGACTATCAACAATATCATATCGGATATTAGGTTACTCCAATCACAATCAATATCAACATGTTTTCAGGGAAGGAAATAAAGTGGCTGATATGCTTGCTAATATTGGAGTCTCTCAAAGAGAAACAACAAACTTGGATTGGGAATCTTCCAGAAATATTGCTAAAATCCTTTAAGGATGACTATTTTAAAAATCACTAAGTATAGAAAGATTTTAGTAAGCACTACTTCTCATGATTATTTGGGCTTTAGATTTTTTTGGAGATATGCTTCCCTCATCACCGGTGACGATCCCATTTATGATGATTTGATAGATCATTTCCTTGATTTTATTAGTCATACATGGGAAGCCGAGCATTCAAATTTTGAGCCATTAATGAAGAATTATAATCATAACAACGATTTGTCCCTCTTATGATTGACACATGTCAAAAGGGGCTCAGGTTTCTTTATTTATGACCATGGTATTAGTTTAATTCAAGTCATTTGTTTCCTTAGTTTCTTGTCTCTGCAAAAAATGGGGGGAGCTCTGGTTCAATTAGATCCTCGCCGATTATGAAGAGCTAAAAAGGAAAAAAATTATTATGGAGAAGGGGGTCGTAACTTTCATTGAAAGAATCTCAAGGAAATTAGTTTTAGTTTCAAGTAGTGTTCTATCTTTTTGGAAGCAAAACCAAGTTAAGGTGGGAAAAAATAAGTTTGAAATTTCAGTGGAGAGTATTACAGAAGCTACAGGACTCCCCAATGATGGTGATATCTACTTTAAGAGGTCCTTAAATGCAGAAATGGTGGAATTTTTGGCTAAAAGAAAAGATAAAGGTTTCATCTACTAATTGGGTTATGAACCAACCTAGCTGAAGGAGCTCTGGGATCAGGTGGCACAAAAAATTATGAGGTAAATTACATTAGAGGGCACATACAGGCTGGTTTATGGGCACCAACTATTCATTCTGGCTCACTTCTACAATGGTGGTAAGGTGAACTTATCAAATTTTATTTACCAGTGTCTAGTTTTGTCCATTCAAAAGGCTCGAGCAGGTGAAGGTAATTTACTTCATCAAGGTCTAATCTATCTACTTTTTAAGCATGTTGTGGATAATCATGCCCTAAAAAAATTTCCCACTATCATTGGCTCGGCTCATCCGCCACCCCCCTCCTCCCCCTCCTCCCCGCTCCACCTCTCACCACCTCCATTGCCACTTGAATCTCCCGCACTTATTTGACCTAGAGGTTGTTATTACTTGTCACCATGACATTGCTTCTTCTCCCCTTGCCCGCTCTCCCCGCATCTAAATACCTCTTCCCCGGTGAGAGCTTCCCCTCCCTCCCATGTTTCCTCCTCTCTTGGCTCTGTGGGTGCTTGAGATTATGTGAAAAATGGCACAATCCCCAAGATTCTTCTCGATTGACCTATGCCTACCCTAAATCCCCAATTTCTTCTCGTTCGTGAAAAAATGAATATATTTTATGAGGATGAGGAGGATTCTGGTTTTGAAGTCAAAGAGGATGTGGCGGATGGTGAATATTTTTCTAAGGAGGATGTTGTTGAGGATGTTCTTGAGGAGGTTATTGCTGATGATATTTTTGAGGATGTTTCTTTGGGATGCAACCAACCCGAATGTTATTGTGGAACCCTATGCTTGATGTGGACAAACATGTTGAAACTACCATGGAGCTGATTCATGGATTTTTAATAACATTAACAAAGTTTGTAATGTCATTAAGAAATGGAAAGACTCTACAGATGAAACATGGCTCCATCTCTAAAATAAATGCAACGAAGTGTTAAGTGTAGTTGAAAATCTTGTTGGCAAAACTGTTGATTCTACATTTATGAAAGTTGTTAATGATCTTAACAATATTATACCTATAGAGCCCGGGTGTGCATCATTTTTGAAAATTTTGGATTATGGTATATTTTTTGTCATTAGACTAGCTACTCTTATGTTTTATCAAGTTTATCTGGATGGTTAGGGTCTTTTGTAACATGGATGTGGGTCCAATCAAAACCCTCACTTTTTACCATAATCCAAAAAATATAAGACACAATCACAATATAATCTCCATCTAGTGTATCGACTTGTTTTAGAATATCATGGTGGAAGCTTTTTGTTTTATGCATTGATCCTACAAACACATCATTATCATGGTTATTATTGGAGAGCTCATAAATAACAACTCGGATCATTAGAATTTCATGCACACACACGCTTTACCTTTAACCTCTAGCTTAAGAAAAAAATTAACCTCCTCCATTCTCCATTCATTGGAAATCTTCTAGGATGGTTAGATCTCATCTACCCATGTTATTGGAGAGGTAAAATTAGCATTTATAACAAAATCACATATTTCATTATAAAAAGACAAGATTTAGGCTATGAACAAGAGCTTGAATATATATCTCGTAAAATTGTATTTCTTTACAAAATTTCATAGTTCCTTCCTCGATTACATTCTCATCCTCCTTCCTTGAGGAATGATATTTCCTCCTTTTCTCTCCTTCTTACTCAAATTCCCTCCCCCATGTAAATCATATTTTTTGGAGTATAAATGCCTCATCCTCCATAATTGGCTAAACATAGCTTCAAAACATCATTTTTACCAATTTTATGACCCACGCTCTACATTAGTATTTTGATACATGCCTAGAATCCCTTACTCCTATTAAAATTATACTCTCTCTCTCTCTCTATTAAATTACTTAATAATTCACTTCTTAACCTTTACAAAAATTACTAATTCAAATTCCTTTTTGGAGGGAAAACATAATGTGAGGAAAATTCAAATTTCCTAGGCTTCTCATGAACTCTAAATGACTCCTATGCCTCATTAAGACCTCTTAGACACCTCAATAGCTTAGAATCAGGACAAGAAGGGAGAATTTACTACTTTGATGCTTCATTTAATGATGCCCCTGCATCATACTCCCAAGGTGGAGAAAAAGTGTTCCTACACTTTGCTTGCTTGGTCTTATCTTCATCTTCTTTGTTGGTCCTTAGTCTTCTTACCTTGCTTTCATTTGTGATCTCTTGAATCATTACCCACCTAGGTCCAAAATGTTTCTCTTTTTCCATCCATTTTCTTTCACTTTGCATATTTTTCTCTTGATCTTCACCTTCACTTTATTTTCCTCATCTTCATGCCTTTATTCATTGTACTTTCTTTTCCTTTCCTATTTTCTTTCTCAATATCATTCTTCACCACCTCAAGATGATTTAAACTTTTACCTTCTTCTTCATTTCTCTCTTTTGATCATCTTGTTCTCAAGAAATCACCTCCTTCTTAGCTATGTATACACCCTTTTTATCTTCATCCATCATAAGCATTAGCTCTTTTACTATTTCTTCACATTTTCTCATATAAAATAGATCACCTTTTTACTTGTCAACATGCTCAAGTGTACAAGTAGACTCATTATGTGTTATTTCAAAGAACTCACTCACAAAATCAACATTATCAAGCATCCAATCATCAAATGTACTCACCTTTTCTTCTCTCCTTGCTTGTATCTCCTTTGAAGAGTTAAATAATTCTTTAATCATGTACATTTCCTCTCTCAACATGAGAGTGTCTTCTTCATCAATGGCTTCATCAAACTTGGGGCTGTCATGATCATTCCCTTGTGCACAATCTTCATATTTTCTCCATGTTCCTTCTTCATTTGTGTAGGATCATTCACCAATATCCCATGTATCTACTCTATACATCTCTTTTAAATATTTGGATTTCCTTTTCTTGCTTCATTTAATGCTCTCAAATCACCATGATCTAGTACATCATCAAATCTTTCACAAACCACTTCCTTACCTTGAAATTTTCCTTGGCCTTCTTCATGAGTTTGTTCATTCTTCTGTAAGATTCTTGGCTACCATGCTTGGGTTGATTCTTCCATACTATCTTGTTCCTTTAAACTAGTATTTACCTCATTCTTCATGCATTCTTGTAGTATACTCACATTATCCTTGCTCTTGACTATCCATTTCTTGCTTACCATATGCTTGGGATGACTTCTTGTATTCATATCAGCTGTATGATTATATTTGTATCTTGACCTTTGTTTTATACCAGCTCCCTCTTCTTCCTCAACTTGTACACTTGAATTATGACCTTGGTAAATCTTCCCCTTGCTTGTATCCTCTTTAGGCTCCACTTTTCTTACATTTCCTTGAATCCACTTAGGCACAATATAACCATGATTTATGATCTCCTTTGAATGAGAAACTTGGTGAGTATAGTCCCTTTTCTTCTTTGGTTCATTAGGAGCAACTTTCAAACCTCTTTCTTATTCCATTCCAATCTACATAATATTATTAATCTTTAGTGCTCCATTGTTGGGAGACTCTCTTTTTCACTACCTCTTTTCATTCTTCCAAGTAGCTTTCCCATGCCTCATAAAATGGCATTTGATCTTCATATTCTTCTTGATCAGGTTTAAGATCTTCCACTTTACCTTGTATCAGTTGTACTTGTTCTATTTCAGCTTCATCTTCTTCCAAAGGTTCTTCATTTGACCTTATTTTCATCCACCTTGAGGTATTTTCTTTCACCATCAGCACAATTAACTTTATACATGCAAGCACACACTCAAACATAGAGTTAGATAACAAAACAAGAGCCCATAAATCCCCCATGAGAATATCTTCATTATCAATTCTTTCTTTTCTTCTCTTTCCACTTCATCCTCTTTCTTGTTCCCCTTAATAAGGAATCTCTTCTCAGAATCTTCTTCACATAGCATCTCATTTTCACTCACCCTTTCATGAGTATCTCTAACCATTTATATTTCTACTGAAATCATATTTTTCTTCTTATTCCTCTTCATAAGTAGCTTACTAGGCCACTTTTCTTTTTTTCATCTTCCATTCAAATATTTGATTCCACTTTCATCATGGTATTAATAATTCTTTCCAAATTATCAATACTTTCTCTTGCTTCCTTTAGTTTCTTTTCAAAAACAACTCTTTCACTTTTTGTATTTCCTTCAATTTACTTTGGCTTTTCACTTCTTCTAAGTTCTTGAATTTTCTGCCCATTTCCATTCTTATTATCTCCATAAGATCTTCACCCAAGTATCTTTATCCTTAGTCTATTGATCTCCTTAAGTATTCACCTAGGTATTTTTCATCTAAGTCTCTTGGCTTTGTTTATTGCTTCAATCTCTTTTATAGTCCTCTACCTCTTCTTGGATGCTTCACTAAGATCATCAACACCTCAACTTGTCTCTTTTAGACAACTTGCTTACTTAGCTTCTCAACCTGTCAACCATTCAACACTCCACCACTTGTTAGGTACATATATGCCTCAAGCTCATCAAAATTGATTAGATAAAAATATTCTAGAAATATTAAAGCATTAAGGTTCCTAAATTATCAAGATATATTCAAACATAAAGTCTCTATAATACTTTTGTATCCAAAACTAAAGAAATATCCATTCTTAAAACCTTAAATTTCTTCACTTTTAATTAAATAAAGATTCAATATTCAAATATCACATCAAACAATGATTCTTCACCAACATTTGGTATCCTACAATTGTATCCCCGAGAGAAGTATCACTACCTTACCAACTTTCAACAATCTCTTTTTCACTCTTTTCTTCTACAAACTTGATTCCTTCAACTTATGTACCTTATTCATTTCAAAATTAATACACAAAATGAATTTAAGAGATAAAACCTCTCACTCTAATATAAAAATGATGCAAATTATTACTATATTCATTCATACATTCAAATAGCTATGAGAGGTTCAATCAATCCCCTCTCCCAAAATCTACATAAGAGGGTCATTCAAGCTTCTCTAGATGGAAAACTTAGCTCAAATTACAAGAATTTGATCAAATATCACCTATAATAACTATTCCCAACTCCATTATCTACTCTAAAACCTTGATACTTGCTCAGTACACCTATGTTAATGTCTTATCACCCAAGGGATAAGTATCTTTCATATCTTTTACAAATGGTCCTCTTATCTTCACTAGTTCCCTTTTTGGGAAAACAATAAAATTTTCCTCTTAACCTTAAATACTCACTTTCACTACCTTATTAACTATTCATCACTTCCAATAATGTTAGTTCCAACATTAGCTTTCTACAAATGGATTATTGAAGTCAACTCTACTTAACAAACTTGTTTCTTGTATCTTAGTGACCTTAAATCCATGTAGTTTTCTCCATTTATAGTTATGAGGTTATAGAGACACCCATATAAAATTGAAATATTTATTAGATACCCATTTGGACTAATAATATGTGTTCCAAAATTTGTGAGATAACTCCTAAAACTCTTCTTACAAACTCACCTTATCCCTTAGGCTCTTATCCTTTCTTCTAGCCTTGACTTTAGGACATTTTGATCATGAATTTCATAATAGAGAGTTCCAAGGTATTTTAAGATACTCTTTTAACCCTTTCTATAGTGTGTAAAGTTTCATGGAGAGTTGTTTTGGTGAAATGTGCTCATTTTCACTATTGCTTTAGACTTTAATTAGTTCTCTTGAGTACTCAGTAGCTTGCTTGCAAGTGGAATGTTAAGTCTCGTGGGATATGAATGAATTTACAAGAACTCAAATCACTTCAAATATTTAATAATAAATATAAGATGATATTTTACAAGTCTCATGTTTGGATTCAAGTATACACACTACTCCCTTAACAACCTTCTATAAACCCCCAAAATGTGTACTTAGGTTTTCTTCCTAAAATGTCAACATTATCTTATAATAATTGAATTATTTTGGTTTAAAACCTCTCTAATCACTTTGATCACATTAATATGAACCTTTCTACTAAATCTTAATAATTTTTATTGGTCTATTTGAGAGATCATTAAACTTTTGTCTTATAACCCTAGCTAGAGGGTTTCATTTTCTGGGTTAATAACCATCGATTCAAGGTTCAAAACTTCTTTCTCAAGACTCTCTGTACCTTATCAAGGGTTTCATAATAACATTAATCCCATAACCACAAGTTAATTGGATCAACCAAGTGTAAAATTATTTGCATGCAAATTTAGAAATAGGGATTTTGAGACCTCGCTCTTAACACAAAGAAACAAATACTCCTTCAACTTTTGTAACTCTCAACCACACCTTAATTATTCTACAACTAAATTCTCGCATATTTATTATTTATGTTCATATCCATTACACAAACAAAAAGTCCATGTTTTCTCAAATAATACAAGACATGATCACAATATTTTCTCCATCTAGTGTATCAACTTGTTTTAGAATATCCCCGTGGAAGATTTTTGGTTCATGCATTTATCCTAAAAACACCTCATTCTCATGCTCGTTACTAAAGGGATCTTATAAAGCACAACTCTAATCATTAGACCAATATGCACACATACAATTTAGCTTTAATATATAATTTAAGAACATATTAAACCTCCTCCACTCTCCATTCATTGGAAATATTATTGCATGGTTGGATCTCATCTACACATGTTCTTGGAGAGGGAAACATTAGTATTTAGACAAAAATCACAGAGTTATTTATAAAAAGACAAGGTTTATGATATAAACCAGAGCTTGAATGTGTGTGTGTGTGTGTGTGTGTGTGTGTGTGTGTGTGACCGTATTTCTTTATAAATTTTCATACTTCCTTCCTTGAGGAATGATATCTCCTCCTTCTATCTTACTTGAATTCCCTCCTCTATGTAACTCTATTTTTTTGGAGTATAACTTCAAATTTTGTGACTTTTCAACGTTCTTCCTTCTCAATAGAAACCCTAACTACCTCATCCTATCATAGTTGGCTAAACATAGCTTAATAACATCATTTTTAGGAATTTTAAGATTCATACTCTACCCTATGACTCTTTCAACTTCCTTCTCTCTCTCTCTGATAAGCCTTAAGAATTCACTTCTCAACCTTTACAAACATTACTAATTCGAATCCCTTATTGGAGGGAAAACATAATTTGAGGAAAATTCAAATTCCCTAGGCTTCTTAGCAACTCTAAAACCTCATTAAGACCTCTTAGAAACCTCAATAGCTTAAAATCAAATAATAAGGAATAATTTACTACTTTTATGTTTTATTTAATGATTCTTGTACATTAGATGAGGTGGATAAAATCATCAAATATCTGAATTTGGAAGGTCACCTTCATCTCATCAATACCTATCATATAGTTTTCTAAAATCACTTTTAAATAAAGAACATGGAAAATTTTCCCTTCGTATCATTATGTCATTGGAAAACTCAATTAAAGAAGTACAATGGGGAAAGAAAACTTACCCTATGTACCAATTTTTTATCCTCATTCACTCCCATTTCATGAATCTTAACCCCAAACACAACCCTACACCCATTCCCATACCTAATACCTCATCGATTGGCCCTAAAAGAAAAAAAAATACTAGGTGAGAAGATCCATACCACTAGGGTCCTTTGAATCCATGCTAAGAAGGAAAGAACATTAACGAATCTAGCAACATTTTGGAAAATAATCAACAGGGTTCGATGGGGATATGGCCACCCATTGCCTTCTTTCTCTTGGAAATAATTTAATACATAAATATCAAGAACTTTTTCAAAATGAGTTGGATTTATAAAAATATTTGATTAAGTTGATAAGAAAATACATCCTTGTTATCTATGAAAATTTTAAAGATCTCAAAGCCAGCAAGGTTGATAGGGTCACCTAGAACTAGACAGATGTGGAGACTAGACTAGAGGATATGGAGAAAAACAACAATAACATTGTTGATGGTTTTATATTGAAAAATGTCATTATTATATCTATTATTAATGATCTCAATATAAAAGGAAACATTAAAGGGGATGATAACATAAATGAAATAAAAAAGAGAGAATATATTCTTAAGGATTTCATCTAGATTTCCACACAAGTGAAGAATAATGACATTTAGAACTGAGTTGGGTCTTTTATCTTTGTCCCTCGGTTGACTAACTTGCTTCTTCCTAGCTATTGTATGGCCATGTTTTTACCGTGTTCGGGCTACATTTGGTTTGTTTTGTTGCCAAAATTTCTTATTTTTCTTTTTTTCCTTCTTATACCTCATTTTAATATTTGGATCTCGATCCTTTTCAAAAACCATCCTTTACCATGTATCCAAATAAATAATAATAATAACGCAATAATGAAAGGGCATATATGATTTACAATAACTTTATATTAAAGGTTATGATATGTACAATCTACTATAGAAATGAATTTTTTTGCATGTATTAAAAAGATAAAAAACATAGAACTAGACACTCACAATATCAATCCTCAAAAGATAAAAGTGAATTAATATAAATGAGAAACAAAAACCTTGTACAAAGAGAAAAATATTCCTCATACATAAGAAGATAGGAGAGAAGTAAGAAGAGAAAGAGAGGAATCTATTTTTTCCATCACATATTTCAATTCATTTCTCCAAAAATATTAGTATGCAATGAAAATTATGTGTAACTAAATATATTAGACAAACAAACTGAAAGGCATATTCAAGAATATATGTATAGTTAGAAAGAAACACTCTTTATGGAAAGATCCCCACAACTATCATGATTCAAAATATATAAGGATAATTGAATTTTTCATAGATAATAACTTTTTATTCATAAATAATAGTTGATAATAACCTATAAACTCATATATAGAATCATGTCTTAAGATCTTTCCCATAGACACAAATTTATGTAAATTGGATCTTTGGGACAAAATATATGATCACTTAAATCTTTTCATTTATGTATTTTACAAATGAAATTCACAAGGCCATCAAATTTACTATTATTGTCAACTTTTCCACATGTTTCTTAATTCATCACTCATTGCTACATGGTGAGCTCTCATATTTATGCACTATCTTCATTTTAACTACCACTTTTTCTTTTCTCGTACCTCACTATTTTTCAAGTTCACAAATTTTTGATGATACGGTAGCCATTAGTTTCCCAAGATCTACACTTTTCTTCTAATTTATTTATCTCCTTCATCCTTTGAGTATCTAATAGTGTGTAATGTGGTGGCAATTTATACTCTCATCCTTCATAATACCTTCACTCATTTCTTCCTTTATGTAGTGCCCCTTCCTTTTGTGCTTCATCACTCTTGCATGTTTAGTTTTCTTGCTCAATGTATTATTTTTTCTAATCTCAATCATGAGGCCTTAAGACCCGTGTCGGGTATGAAATTTTAATGGTTAGTTGAGTATAGAAGAGGCTATCGAAATTAAAAAGGGAGGTTTAAGTACAAAAATTATGACGTGTGTGTGTGTGTGTGTGTGTGTGTGTGTGTGTGTGTGTGTGTGTGTGTGTGTGTGTGTGTGGGTAAAATAAGATAAAATTAATGTTTGAACAATATTAAATAATAAAAATAATAGTAAATTATAATAAAAGTAAAAAGAATACCATGATGGTGAGCTAGGAAAGTTAAGGAAAGCTCTCTCTTGAGGGTTTCTTTGTATATATTTGGTTTTTCTTGAGTTTTAGGGTGGAGGATCCATGAAGGGCTCTAAGAACTTTTAAGCAAGTTTATTGGCAAGAGAGAAAGATAAATTCCATGATCTTGTGAGCATCTTAGCCACCTACACCATAAATGGGAGATTTGGAACTAGGATTAAATGCTTGTTGGTTGTATTTGGTGATACATTGTTAATGTTTTGTGAGAATTTATCTATGATATTGTAGTTTCTTTTTTATAGTAGATATGTAGGAAAAATGTGGAAAAATTAGCAGCCCCTAGAATAGGAGTTTTAGAGAAGGATAGTACATCTATAAGAACATTAAGAAAGTGGATATTTTTATTTATTTACAAGCATCATATTATATTGGTATGAAAATTTAAGGCACATGAGATGTTTCTCTAAGTGCCTCAAAGAAATAATTTTTCTTGAAATGAAATTGTTATAATGTATGCTCAAAATGGTGTTCTTGGTGAGGATTTTAGGTTTTAACACTTTTAAGAGAAATGCATCAAAAAAATTCATCTCACACTTGGAATGTAAGATATAAAAAAATTAATTGTTGAAAATGCATTGGAATCATGAAAAATGTGAATGGAAGTTATAATCCCAATTCTACATGCATTTATAGCATTCTCACACTTGTGTTTTGATTAAGATATTTGTCACGTGTATTAGTTGATGGTTCTTTGTTAGAAACATATGCAAAGTGTGTAAACATATAGAAGGTGTCCACCTTCTTATAAAAAAAACTCAAAGAGAAATGGTCTCTTCAATATACATAACCATGTAGAATTCATTTTGATTTATTAGGAGGCCCTAAATCGACTCTTTGGTTGATAAAATATTTTGGGAAACTCCAAAATTTACCACCGATGTGTCGCTTAAACCTTTGGTGACTACTAAATATGTTTTCTTGGTGCTTGGGAATCTAATATTGTGTGGAGTCACCATTAATTACAACAACTCTTCTCTTTGAGGCGGATAAAAATAATAGTAAACAAATAAAATACAACACCTTATGGTCTTCTATAAAGAGTCTTTGTAGATGTGGAGGTTACATTCTAAATTGCTTCTCTTGGCATTACCAATAATTCTCTTCAATAATCCTATGTTGACCTATCTAAATGATGGGATCGATGGCATCTCTCAAAAAAATTAGATTGCAACAATTTTCAAGATGGAATTGGTTTTAGTGGGTAGTCAAATCATACTTCAAGGATCTTATTGAGTCAAATAGTATTGCAGGAATACTAGAAAGAAATAAGAAGGATATCCATCTTGTCAAGGAATCATCAAAGTTACATTTAGATTAATCCATGAGATATTGCATATTTTTCACATAATGGGATTTTACTTTGGTAATGTAGTATATATTCAAGATTGTGAACAGATTCTATAGTACTTTTTTTTGGCCATAAGACTTGAAATAACTCTCTCTACCTCACTAAATTACAATGTTTTTTTCATATCTCAAAGGCAAATGTAAAATATCCTCATGCATGCCTTACCATATAACTAGAGCCTCTTCATACTAGGGATGGTTTCTTTATCTCCTATATCTAATATTATTTTTTACTTTTACAATTTTCCTTCTTATTGATATCAAAAATAAAATTACATACTTGACATGTACATTGATAGGCATAAGATTATTATGGTTACCATTGAAATTAGGGAGGTACAAGAGAATAAGGAAAAATCACAGCCATAGTGGTCAATGATAATATGAAAAATGTGAATGAAAGGTGTATGGCCATGGAGAAGGATATATTAAAAATGAAAGATACTTTGTTGCATATTAAATACGTATTTATACTGATTATGAAGAGTACCATTCAACACCTCAAGATGATGGGAGGGATGTTCTAGGCCATGCGAGAGGGCCAAGAAGTAGGAAAACTATGGAGTTGTGCTAAGGAGGGAGATGATCAAACTAGATTAGGAAAATGGAGGGTCACCATAGCTGAACTGGTCAAAGAATGGTATGAGTGCATGCCTTTGATATTTTGGGGATTGTATGCCTTTTTTATTTTGTTTTTAGTTTGGTTGTTTGGACTTATAATTTTGTTAGTATCGTTTGTGTTGTTTTTAGTTAGACTATGAATTTGTTTCGATGGATTCAATGGGTATACCCTTGGCCATGTTTCTTTTTATTTAGATGAGATTGGTTATATGGGGTAGGGTCCCCTTAGCCCTTCTTTATCGATAATCAAAAAATATATATCAAAAATAAAATTGATGAAGAGTGTTGATTTTGGTAGATTAAAATGATTTGTAACACAAATGTTAATATTATCCTTATTTGTTGCATAATCAAAATTATTATTTTGGTGTGTTATCATTTCCTAAATTAAGTTCCTTGAAATGGAAAACTTAGGTGGTGATATAGGATAAAATAAGTCTCTAGCAAAAAATTTGAAATTGAATTTTTGTAAAATCATGCAACTTGTACTCTTTGTAAAAGTTAATAAAACATGATTTTCAATGATGTTCAAAACACCCATCCAAACCCCTTATTGGAAAAATTATGATTTGACCATGTTTCCTCGGTGATTTTGGATGCCACATAAACCTCTATAATGATTGTAGATGATCATTTTACCATTTTTCATCACACATTTAAGAGCCCAGTTGACCATTTCACGTGATTGATAATTGTTAAAAGTTAAAAAAAAATCATTTTGGTTTTTACTTGCATTTTAGGCCCCCATATTGAGAAATAAAAATTTCACCACATATCTCAATAATTTATTCAATATAATTATTATCAATAATTAGTTTCAAGAAAATAACATTGGAATCTCATTTTGTAAGGTGGTTTCGCCAAAGATTCATCATTTGACCATAAATTCAAACTGATGCAATTACACTAAGTAGTTTCAGAAAAATAGTCGTCATTCAAACCCTAGTCTCCAGTTTTTAGTTTTTTCAACATCTAGGGTTTCCTTATAAATAGGAAAGTAGATGGAAATTTACTCATGGTGTGTTTGAGTCTCAAATTTTTATTTTGAACTCATTTTATGGGCCAATTTGGCTAAATTGGATGTTCTTATACACTTACAACAATGAGAAAATTGTTGTGGGATACTTTTCTAGTAAAATGCTTTTTAAAAAACCTATAAACACTATCAGATGATTGTATTGAACTACTTTGTGTCACTTTTTGTGGAAATTACTTATGGGAAATAATGTTTTTACTCTTTTATCTTTCTATCTCTCTTTATCTTGAAAGTGAAATGAAACTACATTTATATTTTTAACCTTTTATTGTTTCTTACAAGATTTTGAATCCAAAATTTATGTATATGAAAAAATGTTAGCCATAGGAGAATGTCATGCTAATTTTTACTAGTTGACTATGTTTTCACTAATTTGACAAGTTGTAGGTGGGCATGGTGGCATGTATTATTTGATTAAATTGAATAATAAAGTTGTAAATTGTTTTCTGATCTAGTTTTCCTACAAAGTTTGAAAAGGTATGATTTTTTAATTTATATGTATTCTTGTATATTGTTTAAAAAAGAAGTTTAGTTAGTTATATTTGAAATGGAGGATTTTTTGAACCCTTGTCATTGATTTCAAGTGGCATTTATGGGAAAACAATGTGTGTTGAAGTGAGGATCTGTAAGAGACATGAAGGTTGATCAACAGCCTTCTCATTGGTTTAGTGAGCAATCATATTGGTTTTAGTGTGATGCAAGATTGATTTGTGAGGAAGGAGTCCACTTTGGAAGCATGTACAAGGTTGGAATACTTGTCTTAGAGTTTCTATAGGTCAGATATGATATTATTATCATGGTCAAGAGATTTCATAGTAATTTCCAAGTCACTTGGTGGGAGGCACAATTGTAACTAGCTCATTCGGGCTTTTTTCTAGAGCTTGATGAGGTGTAAAAGCTAGGTAAAGGTCATGAAAATACCATGTGAGCATATGAGAAGCATAGTAATGTTTTCTAGAGTATATTTGAGCAATTTTAAGGCTTAATTTGGATTCAAGAGGAAAAATTCAAAAGTTCACCTAACTTTCCTTTGAGGACTAACAATGTTTGCTAAGGTAAAAGAGACGGCTTTGATATGTACAGAAAAACCTATCGATAAATAATACATGAATCATGTATAGGGGTTATTTTTTTTGTTTCAAGATAAATTTTATTAACTTCAAAGAGGTATGTGAAATTTATGCCGCTTTCTCCAAAATTGGTTCTTTGAAAAACACAAAATAAGATTCCTATCTTCTTAGCACCCAAAAAAATATGAATACTCCTTCAAAGAAATAATATAATAATTTTTTGGAGAGGATTACAAGCATGAAATATCAAAAAATTCTGAGATAATTTGGGTAAGTTTCAAAGAAGTTATGAGCACTTTTATAGCCTTGTTCTTTTCTCTCCCAAGCAATATCTAAATCAATGGAGGTTAAAGTGGTATGATGTGCCTCAATCTTGTGTTTGATAATTTTTAACATGTTTCATGGTAATTCAATAGTGATATAAAGTTTCTAAGACATTCAAACTTCTTTAAGGATGATACTCTCTCTCAATCTCTTTCATGGCACATGTTGCACTCTCTAGGGATAGTGAGAGAGTTCAGTCACAAGAAGAATCTTGCAAAAAAATTTGAAGATCCATTTATTTTTCTCCTCCTTAAGAACATGTAAATTTTCTCAATGATTCTCATATGGTAAAGTGGAATATATTCCATCTTGTCTCAACCTCTCGCCTTCTAGGATCATTCTCCATGGTTGAAATTTGATTTTTCCAAACTAAGTTCAAGGTGTGTGACATCATTTATGCCTTGCTTCAAAGAATTTGTGGATAAGTTAATGGATATCATGCTCTTCATCATGATTTCAAGCTAGTATGAATATGGTAGTGCTAAATTTTTTTATTGGAAAAGCTCATTGGTGGACTGTGTATGGGTTGTAGGTTATCTTCGACTCAAAATGTGTCAAATTGGAATGTTGACATGCTTTGTGCCCTTAAAAATAAGTACCATGTTTATAAATTCCTTTCCCACCTCTTATAAAGTGTTCATAGTATTAGAATGCAATTGTAGCATGCTCTATCATTATCTTTAACACATTATGTTATGGTGTTTTTTTGTTTTTAGGGGCTAATAAGAGAAGTTTTAGCTTGATGAATGCCTGAGAAGGTGAAAAACATATCACCTTGTCATGACATATTAAATTTTTAATTTTCATCTAAATTGGAGTGAGAAAATACCTTTTGAAGGGTCACAAGCAACCTGTGTGCACAAAACCATGGTTCTAGGGTTTGTAAGAAAAATTCATCGAAATCTTCAAAATTGCTAAAAAATTGAAGGAGTATATGTTTGTGTGATACAAGGGATTTACAAAAGTAATTATGTCATTCTTAGTTGGAACAAGTGAGGATTTGATAACAGTTTCCTCCAAAGATCATTCTACATTTGTGTAGAGGTAGAATTCAAGTTTTTAATGAAATTTCTCCATTATAAATGGTCTAGTTGTTCATGCAATAGTTTGAAATGACTTGAAAGAACTCTTCCAACATATTTATGGTTTTGTTTTGGTTTGATAATCCAAATCCTTCACAAAGTGGCTTTGGAGACATCTTCTAAATATTGTCCAAGATCATGTAGACTGCTCCAATGTAAAATTTGTGGTGGTGGAAGACCAAGATTATCTTCTGAGAGTCCTTAAGACCTCAAAAATGAGTTAGGGAGCATTAAGATGTGATATATTTGTCTTGAAAGCCTTGAAAATTTTGAAAGTAATAATATTTACTCAAAATCTTTGTTGCGATGTCTACTCTAGATGTACTAAGGTGATGTTTGGTTTTCTTGAGTAAATGAAGAAGATCAAAGATTGTGAAGTGTTTGAAACTCTTGTTCTTCCATTATTTATCTCAAGGAAGAAGGTAAAGAGTTTCTTCATGGACAAAGATAAGTGAGAAAGTTCAAATAACCTATAACACTAAAAGATGGAAGATGAAAAGTCTAAGTTCCTAAATTAGAAGAACATGAAACTGTGAAGAAGTTAAAGAATATTCAATCAATTAGAAACTTATAATTTCCTCCTCTAGCTTGAAATGAGAACATGAATAGTTCCTTTTAGTAAGTTAAAAAAGGAAGTTTACAAGAATGAATGTACTTTTTTTTCTTATGAAGGAAGTGAGTGTAAGCTAAGAATGCAAGTTAAAGAATGAAATAGTGAGATGAAGGAGAATGGAAAAAAAAATTGTTGTCTTCTATTTTTCATAAGTGAAGATGAAACAGAGGACCTGAAGCTTGTGTGGATTTTTTGAATAAAATAAAAAGCATAAGAGTATATGTATGGAGTATAGGGAGGATATGCATTATTTGAATTAGTGAAAAATTTATCATCATGATGTTTGAATTCTATCCGAGTGGGATGATGTATCGAGAAGATTTAGATGAATATACAATAGGTTAAGAAGTGCTAATGTTGATGTGATAAGAGAATGAGAAATATGTTGAAGAGAGAGGAGATAGACTCAAATTGAGACAAGAGTTTGATAATTGGACATAGAAGTTAATAGGAACTGCAAGGCCGAATATATATAATTGAAAGCTACGAGTTTATATAGGTATGATCAGGAACATGAAAGACATGGGATTATAAATGAAAAACAAATACGGTGCATATAATTCAAGGCTTGAGCTAGAAGGTTGTGATAGTGAGATGGATGGACTATAGACTTAAGTGTTGGTCTTGAACATTGAGAATCGATTACAAAATAGTGACTGTGCTTAATGAAAAAAATGAATTGGAATGAACATGAGATAGTGAACAAGTGAAAGGTGATGATGAATCAGACCAGGGATAAGAAAGTATATTTGATGATAATTAATGAGTTAAGCATAGGAAGGCATATAAGATATAGAGATACATAGATGCATGAAAATACTAGTGATCCTAGTATGACACAAACAAGACATTGAATTGATGATCGAAAAGAAATGAGAATCAGGAGAAAAATAGAGAAGAATAGAAGAGATTATTTAGAGTTCATTATCAGTTGTGTGAGATAGTAAACTAAGTGTGACCAAATTTTGTAACTAAGTCTAATAAGTTACAGGTTAGCATATAGGGAGTTGCAGCCTTCTTGTAAGTAGTAGCTTACTAAAGATCAGTTGTAGCTAGTTAAATTATAGGGGGTTGAATCCTCCAGACTGAGTAGCATCTTGGTCAAACTTAGGAGTTGCAGCTCCAGGTTGAGTAGAAGCTCAACCATGAAATCAATGTAACTGATATAAGGAAATTTGGTCCTAATCCTAGTTCTTGGTTTCACTGGGTTTTTTCCTAGTTTGGGTTTCCAACATTAAAATTGTTGTCTATGTGTGTACTTGTTAATTTCTTCTATGTGGTTTTATGTGTTAATAATAGATAATTTGAGAAATTAAATTTGAGAAGACATTAATTAAAACCCTTCTTCGTGTCCAAGTTTCCAAAAGGATTGACATATGGAAATTCTATAGAGAGTTTTTGAATCAACACGAATAGTTATATTTGAAAATTTGTTATCAACTATAATACTTGTTTTATTTTCAAAGGAATAAAATTAGTTTAATCATGCATGGGTGGAATCTAATGAGTTGATGAAATTATACATTGTATTTTCTAGTCAATCACATTGAAGATTGTGTACTTGGATAATTAAGGTTAATTCTTGTAACTTTGCATAACTGAATGGTATGTGAACTTAATCTAGAAAATTAAATGTGTTAGAATATTGATAATAATAGTGTTTTTATGGTATTTTAGTTTGTTCCAAAGCCATGAATCTTTTACCCTTCATTGAAGTGTCTCACGAATCATGTGTATTTTAGTATGCCACTTCAATTTCATGTAAAAACATTCTTAGTACTCATAATGGAAATTTATAAATGGTAAGGTGATTAATTTAGTTGATAAGGTGTTGTAACACCATTTAAAGTGAGATCAAACATGAATTATATTAAATTTAATTTATACCATAATTTTATGACATAATTGTTAGGAAAATATCATAACCTTCCTCGGTTAAACCACATTGTCTCATGTTTAGATTAATAATGGTTAGTATTTCCTCATTATGGTATCATCCTTGAATTTGTTTTTAGGATATTTTTCTATAGGAACACTTTGGTGGTCTCTCAAAAGCAACATAATTGTCTAGTTTGAGGGCATGGAAGATAATGATTTACAACCATGAATTGGGGTAATTCTTATGGTTTAAGAAATAAAATATAAGCTTATTATAACTAGGGAATTTATCCTAACTAAAAATATCAGGATACCTTAGATGACGTATCATAACGGTTTAGAAATATCCTCAAATCTTAGGTAATGATAATTATCACTCCTATTCTGCATGTTTTTAGCACTTTATTACCATGACATAGAGATTGTACTTTTCATATTGCCTCTTGTAACCTATTATGTAATGTAGTTCAATAATGAGATTTATGATCTTCAAAATAGCTAGGTCGTACTACTCAATAAAGGGACTTTGTTATGCATATTTTCTTACTCAACCACATAACCTTCCTACCCTCATGTTTTTTTCTTTTATAGACTTTAAGCTTGGCACATAGAGATACCTATTTTTTATTATATGTATATGAAGTATTAGTGGTTATCATAAGAAGGCCCTTATGTCTAATACAAGGTATATTTACTTGAAGAAAAGAATTGAATTGATTAGAGATAATATATTATTTGGATCCTAATGCACTCTCATCATTCCTATGAGCCAAAGTGTAGAACACCTCAAAAGTAAACATGTAAAAGAAGATCCTAGGATGTATATATAAATATGAATTTATTGTGGTTTATTCCTTACCCAATGTTGATTCCATCGTAGCTAGAAATCCTCTTGAGGGTAAATGGGATTAAATTAAGATTAAGACCTCTTAAGGGTTCATTTGGATGGCACTTATAATCAATGTACAACTATAAAATTTTATTAGGAGGTTATTAAAAGGAATAAGTATAATCGAGTCATTTCATGGACTTGAAGTTAACCCCCTAAAGATAAGGACAATTAAATAAGTTTCTTATGATTTTGTTGAACACAAGAAATCATATCTTGGGCATTAATCGCATGCAAATTTTATGCTTGATAATAATCTCAACTAGTATTTGAGCTATGAAAATTAATTGTGTTAGGGTTTTAAAAAATGATGGTTTTTAATATAAAGTACACATTCTTAATGAAGTAATAAATATGTAAATGGGGAAAAGTATGTATGTCCTTGGGATTCGTTAATTATTGCTTGATCATCTATGTAAAACATGTGGTCCCCTACTACTATCAAATTCACCGATACATTGAATTATCAGCATAAAATGAATTTTTCCTTATCTCTCATAATGGGGGATGAAATTTTTAGATTTTAACAAAAAGTAAAATGAATCATTTCTATAGTGAGTCATGTCACTCAGAACATGATTTCCTACTTTTCATGATTGTTGTGTAAGAATAATCTAAACTTAAAATAATATGAAAATGTTTAGTATGCATAGCATGATGGTATTTTAATTGGAAGGAGATGAGTGTTTCCATTACGATGAAAAATTATGACAAGGATATTACTCATTATCTACAAATAACAACGTAAGAATATTAAGCATTACATGTGGGATAAGATGATGATATGAATCCAAGGGTAACTTAAGCATTAATGAAATAGAAATCATGAGATCTATGGGCATGGTTGATTAGGATCGTAGATTTTTTCATATAGACATACTATTGTTTTGTGTCATGTATATTTGGGTAAGTATATGTTTAGTGTTGTTTTCTCAAACGTGAGAATCATACACTGGTGTGGAACCTAGGAAATAGTCAATTCTTAAGTGGTGTCTACTTTATAAAAATTAAACCAATATAATAATTAATGATGTGACAAAAGTTTTTACCAAAGTTTTAGTGGTTATTTTGGGTTGTGAAATTATGGGTGGGTGTCAGGTTGGTATCGAGTGAGGGTTCAAACACTTGAACCTCTGGATAACTTTGTATGAATATTGTGTACTTGTCAACATGTGTGTAGTATGAGTTTCACGTGTGAGCCTTTTTGGTTTGTTACATGAAATTATTTTGATGTTCTTTGGTCTACTTGTTGTACTAGGCATGTGGCTCCTTACGAGCATGTTGTGTAGTGGGTCCCCAATTTCATGTTATGAACTTGTACAATATCGGACACTTGTAGAGATTTATAGAAGTGACACATTGACTTCATTTAGTATTGTTTTTGGATAGTAGTACTATGGGTTACCTTTGGAGACAGATATGGAAGTTAACAAGTGATTGGTTGGTTTCTCATGAGATTTATCCATTAGTGGTTATGAGAGTTGGTATTATGTGTGATAGTTTTGAACATCGACATTTGGAAGTATTTGGAATTTGATAGATTGAGTTTCTCCTTGGGACACTCAAATTTTTTTGACCCTTCACCACTTAATTACACACTTTATAAGGGATAAATTTTTACTTATTATGGAGAAATCATTTATGCAAACCTAGTAGATTTTATTCATATTCTTGTGTACTTGAAAAATGATCATACTTAACTAAACTATCTTGGATGAATATATCTCCTCTCTTGACATTTGATGGTCAAATAATTACAAAGATATGATTTATCTTGTAAAACATAAAAATTCTCACTACTAAACCCCGCATCAATGCATTAAACCATTCTAGTATCCTCTCAAATCTTTAAAAAAGTATAACCCTTTGACAACCTCAATGAACACTTTTGGATTATATAATTTTCTAATCACTTGACCTTTCTAAGTAATAACCCTATTAGGAAAACCATTTGTTCCTAGTCGGGTGATATTCCTTAGGTATGTTGTTGACAGTGGGTATAAATTGTCTTATCCAATATGCTCAAATATTTGTTGGCGATTTGATTCATCCATAGATTATGGTAATTGCACTATCTAATTAGCATTATGGTTATATGTTATGATGTAAACTTGATGTTTTGGCACACCCACAAGTGGAAGGCTACACAATGATTATGATGTAGATATTTTCATACATATTTCATTTGTAAACTTGAATCTATCAAAACCAAAATTTTATTTTATTGATAGGATTCGAGGATATTCATGTTTATTTTTGCATTCTTGTAATCTTTTGAGAGTTGAATGTAGCTAGCTAGCCATTTTATTTGTTTGCCAATATTTTTTGGTTTTGTTTATTTCTAGAACTCGAAGCTTTATGATTTTTAGGCCACTTGGCTAAATTTCATCAAGAATGTAATGTGGATTTTCTTACTTGTTTGATGAGATGGTTATATCTTGTTCATATTGTGTATGCATATTTTATGGGGGTAATCATAAGGTGTCATGTCTAATTTCTTGGTTTTATATGGCATGCCCTTATTTTTGAGGTGACGGGGCTATGTGTGGCTAGGACCATGGACTGACCTAGCCTCACTTGGGTAATTGATACTTAGTCCCCCTATGGTGGAGTGAAACTTATGATATGCATCCCTCCTATAGTGAAGATACGTTTTTGATATTTATTCCTTTGTGGATGAGATACATTTATGATACTCAATTCCCCTATGATGGGGTGAAATTTATGATACTCAATTTTCTTTGGTAGAATGGCCTCTATGAAATGAAGTACGAGTTAATGGGTTAAGTGATGATTCATGTTCTCTTTATATCCTAGGATGATGTTATTCACCACTGAGATAGATATGATATTTGGTTCGAGGCTTCATGGTTATGATTGAGATTATTTACTCTTGAAAATTATAGATTACATGAGGATATAAGATATAATGATACACATAAATATGGGATACTTGATACTTTTTATTTGTTATTTTAGATCCCTTGAGAATGGGTTGAGCTATAAAAGTAACCATAATGTAACAAGAAGAGTTTTAATAATTATTAAAGGACATAAATTATTAATTTTCCTTTAAGAGTTTTAAGAACATAAATTATTAAAGGAAAATTATAAAACTCTTCTTCTTACGTTATGGTTACTTTTGGGAAACAAGATTAATTTATAGTGACATGAGTCTTCACGCATATCCTCCTTGTGTTTGAAAAGTGTTATCACTCATGTTTCAAGTTAATGAAATGGTATATAAGAAAATCAAAAATATGGGAGGGTTTAAGGCTACCTCTTGATGTGTGATGATATTGAAGATGATATACAAGTACAAAATATCCTCTTTGTGGTGAGCTCGATAACCTATGCAACAAAGGGGAAGGTAAACAAGAAAAAATATTAGTAGATTAGATGGTGGGCTGCCTGATAAAGTCAGTCCCAAGAAGTGATAAAATTCCTAGGGAGGATGTCAACCCATGTGATTACAATATTGATTGAAAATAATGGATAAATGACATGTAGGAAATAAGTAGAATGGAACAAAGATCAAATATATATTTATAAATAGATAATAAATAGATCAGACAATAGATAATGATAAATTGAGATAAAGGAAATAAAACCTAATAGAGTAGATGGATACTTGAGATAGATAAAGACAATTGATGGTAAGCTGTAGTAGAACAAATCAAAATATGTGAAAAATAGTGGATCTAGGGTTGATTATTGGATGCTGCAAATTTTGTGGATTTGGTACAAAAGTGGAGGAAATAGAAATGATGTAAATTACAGGAAGATATAATAGTTGCATATCAGTTTGACAGGTGATTGGAGGAAGATCTCGAGATAGTTGATGATAACTAGAGAAAGAATGATGAGGTATGGGATGTCGGATGGCTAGATCATAAATAAAGATTAGTATGAATGTTGTAGAGGCTAGAAAGTAGATAATAGAAAAATTAGAAGGTAGAAAATAAAACTTATGTAGATCGGGTTGATGGAAACGTGGTAGATTCAAAAGTCACAGGTTGGATTAGGGTTTAATGAAGCTTGACATGATTCAAAATGGGATATGAGGAAGAATGAAGGATGACTGATGATATGTCATATCTCTAAGGTGACGAACAAACCTGCAAAGTTGATTGAAATATAATGGAACAAATATAGGGCTCTAAGTAATCTCTAAACTTCATATCTCCAAATATGGAAAGCAATGGATCAAATATGAATCCAAGTTGTTGATTGCAGTTCACAAGAAGAGAAGGGAACAAGAAAAACTTGCAAGAAGTTGAATACCTAACATTTTATCCTCTTGAGGAAGGGGGTAGAGGTATATTTATAGGTTTGATGATGATCCACTAGGGTTTCCATCGACGACACACAATAGTTGATTTGGTTTCTAGATATGATGCAAAACTCGAGACAAGGGCCCCTAATAAGGTTAGATTGTGGTTTCGATCTATTTAAGTGGGTTAGGGTTGCATAGGATCATAAAAGGTGGTTGGAGGGTGGAAATACATTGAATGAGGATAAGTGATGATCTAGGATGATAAATGGGGGTTTAGGGATGAGATTAGGATAATATTTTTGTTTAGGAATGATTAAATGTGATTAAGGGTGAATAATGGGGGATAAAAATGATTAAGATAGGAAAATAGGGAATTAGAGGAAATAAATAGGTTTTATGAGGAAATAGGAATTCAAATAGAAAAAGGGGTGCACATGCACAAGATGTCAATGGAGGGGAGCGAACGAAGGATGAGGGAATAGTGAATCAAATTTTGGTGTCTACATTTGTCCTTTTTTTCAAGTGGTTTGTTTTAAGAAAACCATGAGACAAAAATCACAAATGATAAAATATGGTTGTTGAGGTGCTCTTCCTCAAACTAGTGATTGATGACATAAAAAGGAAGCAATTACTAGTTCAATAGAGATAGATGAAAGAAGGAAAAAAGAGGAGAAATATGAAAAATAAGCCCCAAGTTGAGAGATTTATGACCCTTGCAAGAGGGATACGGTAAAAATAAAATAAAATATTGCAGAAATCTTGGAAATACATCGATAGGGAACATAACATGACCTTAACAAAGGTGACATTAATTTTGTATGGACCCATGAATTGGAAAATATTTTTGCAATATGGTAGTGATCCTAGAAACACATTAGTAGGGAACATAACATGGCCTCAATGAAGGAAACATTAATGTCCTATAGAACCGTGATTTGGTAAAGAACACTAGAAGATAGAGGGATCTAATGGGAATCCTCTTAGATGGATTAAATAATAATGAAAGGAATCCTATAAACACATTGGTAGGGAATATAACAAGGCCTCAATAGAGGAGACATTAATGTCCTATGGACCAGTGATTGAAAAAGATCACTACACGATAGAGGGGATATAATGAGATTCTTCTTGGATGGATGTGCAATTTGTGAGACCAATGGGTCAAAGGAGACACTAAGAATATGCACAAAAATGTGAATTGGTTAAGAGAATGGTATGAAAAAATAGCGGGGGTAAACAATATGTGATGTCCTTCGGATATGAGGAATTGAGAAAATATGTGTCTGGTAGGACAAAGATGGAAAATAAACCAAAATGGTGGGCTCAAGATGATATATGATGGTTATCCGAGAGGGAAAATGGAGATGGCCATGGAGTGGGATTTTAGATAAGATTAAATATGTGTAAGATAGATAGATAGGAAAAAGGTATAAAGATGAACTATGCAAGACAAGAAATGGTGTGTTATGGGTGACACAAAAGTATAATGTAGAAGAAAAGAGAATTTGGATAAAAATATTTGATAAGATAATATGAAAGATGAAAATTAGGATTATCTTGATGGTGAATGAGCTTGGGTTGATGATGATTTGGTTTGGGTTGACGATGAATGGATAGGTCGATGGTGACTGGGTTGGCGCACCTATATAAGCGATGGAGACAATTGATAAGGCTCATTTGAATGAAATTATTTGGCGATAAAAGAGTTATGAGTGTTATAAAAGAGTGAGATTTGATTGAAATGGATGCCAACGAAGTGGGAGGAAGTGCAAGAGGTCTCAAAGAGTGGTAAGTGGTGAAAAAAATTTCTTAGTGTTGGTTTTATTTGATTTTTCTGATTTTTTTGGGAAGAAAATGATGAAGGAGAGGGCAGGAAAGGGAAGCCATAGTCCACAATAACATTCAATCCACCATCTTCCTCAAGTAAAAAAAAATGAAACATGAAATGAGACAAAGCAATGCACAATACACATGCACATGCAATAGAAGGAAAGAAAATACAATTAAATAGAGAAAGGACATAAGATATCCAAAAAACACATGTTTTATTGCTTCATGAGTGCACAATCCATTACAATAGAGGAGAAGAGGAAGCAGTCACCATGAAGTTGTCCAAATATGAGGCCGACAACTCATTGACATTGAGAAACAATTTTTACAGATTTTCCCCACATCCCAGAATGTTCTCCTCTTCTAAAAATGAGAAGTTACAATATATAAAAGAATGTGAGAAAGAGAGATAAGAGATAAAAATCATGAAATTTAGACTTTACCCAATAGTAACATGCATTAACTCATTGGAAAATAGCATGGGAGAACTTAAATTCTCATCCCCAAATGTCCTTTGACTTGAGGAAGAAGGGAAATGTCTAAAAACATTAAATTTTGGCAATTTGGGCAACTAGAAGTGTGTTTTTTAATGTTTGACTGTTTCTTTCCATTTTTGGCCCACCTACTCCACCTAATCTCCATTTTTTATAATTTCATAAGGGAGAGAGGGAAAAGAAATTTCCATCCATATAAAATTTATAAAATTTGGCCTAGTGTAGAGGGAGATATGTTTATGCAGGTCTCAGGGGATCGTGTCTCCCATTTTGAAATATTTCAGCCTCGGTACTTTGTTTTCTTATTCCTACTTTTTCCATTTTTCCAAGTCTTGTGGATGAAAGGGTGGTGTAGGAAACCTTGCCCGCCATGTAACTAGGCCTCAAGTTACTTGGGTGCACGAAATAGCTGCATCCCTTATGACTCCTGGTCATATGTCCTTTCCCCATTGATGAAGACATTTTTAAAGAGCAGGGAACTAATTCTTGTGGGGAACTAATTCCTGTAATCCTTATGCCATGCGCAGACCTTCCCCGGATGCACCTTAAACTTTGACCACATCGGTAATTTTGAGCTCCCACGACCCTTACCGTCTAGGCCACTAATCCCGTGTTCCCCACAACATCCTACAACCTACACAAATGCTCTAACCTTTACGGAAAATGTGGGTATCCGGAGTACACATGACCCAATGAAACAATTTTTGTTGGGGTCTTAAAAACTTGAAATCCCATTAACTTGATCCGCCCCAATCCAAATTAAATCAAACATTTCGATCCCGTGGGAACAAGTACCCTTAGGATTCCGATTAATCGAATATCCACACAACAAAGGGACCTTTGAATTTTGAGAATCAAACTAGTTCTAAGAACCCTAATTCCACCAGTAGTAGTTCCATTCACGACCTTCGACCCTCTTTTTCAAATATAATAGAGCTATTTTTGCAATTTTTTCTCATTTTTCTCAACTTTTAAGGATTTTCCTTAGACCATAGGAGTTATAAAAATAAATTATGATACCCCAAAATCTACCTTCTCCCATTTCGACCCTCTTTTATTGAAATTTGGCCAAGTGCAAGATTTTCAAAGCCTAAAAAGAAGGGGAAAAACTCACAATGATTACCCAAGATCATGAAATCACCTATTTCTCTAAAGATTTTTATCAAAACTCTGCCAACTACCAAGTCCACATTTATCCAAGTTTCTTAGAATTTACAAGGGTGAAAAAATGGACAACATTTTTGGTGACTCACAGGGGTCATCTGCTTTCTAGATGAGTTGAATAGTCACCTAAAAGCATCCATTGGGCATGAAGTCGACTTGATATTCTGAAATTGATCTAAAAATCCAAATTCTCTTTCCCTAGGCCACTTAAACACTACTACTTGAATGTGGAACTAACATTCTACTACTTGCATTTTCCAACTTTTATAAGAAGATATGGAAATTTACATGAGTGGAAAATTGTTTTGATCTTAAATTTTATTTTCTTCATTGTCTCTGTAACCTAACCTATGAGATGAAAATTAAGACCTGAACTTGCCCCAAAATCTAATTACTTACCAAGTTTGAAGCACAATTGAGCCGATGGTTTCTTGGAAAGGATGAAGCATTGCGAGTTGGATACATTTACTCGATTTAGGATGTTAGGGATTGTTATTAAAACTTATTTCCCCTCATAGACACTGCCACTAATGAACTTTACAAGATAAAAAACAACACAACACACTATGTACAAAATATGAAAGATCATGCATGCCCAAGTGAAACATGCAGAGTGTGCACAAGCACTTGTTCTGCTGAAAGAATACCTACCTACTCTATTTTGACCCAAGAAATGGGAGGATAAAAAAAATCCTAATACCATGGCGTCTCCAAAGATTTCACTTAAAAATCCAAGGATAACCCTTTTAATTTTTTACAAATTTGCTCCAGATTCCTTCAGATGGTTGCAAGAGATTGCTTGGAAGCAGTTTGAAAAATACCCATTTGCCCAAAATGCTTAAAAGTCCCTGAAAAGCTAAGTACTTGCTCTCTTAGTTTATCGGGTTTCTCAAAGTGATTTACTTCCATGTTGTAGTTTCCCACCTCTCAAAACCCAATTAACAATATTCTCCTTCTTTGCATTAAGTAGAATTTCTTTTACTTATTCAAATTTATAAGTAAAGTAATTATCAAACCCCAAAAATTTGACTTACGCTTCTTAGTTCTACGCTAAACTGGAAGTGTTTCTCCTTCTTAGTTACATTTCTAAACCAAAGTGCTTTTGCTTCTTGTTCATACGCTAAAACCAAACTACTTTACTTCCCAAAAGGTAAAGCAAGTAAATTCATTTCCAATTTCAGTATAACTAAAAGCATAATTCATCGATGTTCTTAGATTGCTTTACTTTTTTTTTTTTTAAAATAATGAAGTTAAGTTGTTCCCAAATCCTGCAAAGAAGAGAAGTTTTATTACTTCATTGAAATAATAAGTAAAAAAATTGCTAAATCTCACAAAGAAGATAAGTTTCATTACTTCATTGAAGTAATAAGTAAAGTAGTTGCAAAAATCCACAAAGAAGAAAAAAAAGAGTAATGCGGAAAAATGGAGTTACTTTACTTCATAAAGTAACTAAGTAAAGCAGTTGCAAAAATCCGCAAAGAAGAAAAAAAAAGAGATTAACGTAGATAAATGAAGTTGTTTTAATTCATAAAGTAACTAAGTAGTTGCAAAAAACTGAAAACAAGGAAAAAAGAAGAGAGTAATGCGAAGAATGGAGTTATTTTACTTCATAAAGTAACTAAGTAAAGCAGTTGCAAAAAACCGTAAAGAGTAAAAAGAAGAGACTAGTGTGGAAAAATGGAGATATTTTACTTATAAAATGTAACTAATTAAGGTAGTTGTAAAAATATGCAATACAAAGGGAAGTAATAAGTAATAAGTAATGAGGTGTACTTTTAGTTGGGGTGTATGGCCCTCACGTATCAAAAAACCACCTTGTTCTATCTTGTTTATCTTGGTTGTTGAGCCTTTTTGGATGTACTTTAGGGTATGGTCCCTTCAAAACCATTTACCTTTAATAAAAAAATAAGTAATAAGTAATGGGGATAAAAATCCCACAAAGAAGAGAATTTTTCTTTACTATCACAAGTAATAAGTAATGTGGGGTCACATTCATACAAAAGGAAATTTTGACAACTTATTTTGGCCATAACTTTTCTTGAGTGATCTGTTTTTCAAGATCTACAAGTTTCTAGAAATATCTCAACGTCCTCTATGCAATGAAATCATAAAAATTAGTTTTTAGTGGAATTAAGTGAGAGAAAAATGGCAAAAATATCTCCAACACGTTAATGAGAAAGTAATGGGAGGTCAAAAACCTGATTGGCCATAACTTTTTCTCTGGTGCTCCATTTTTGAAATCTTGGACTTTCTGGAAAGATATACACAATGGAATCATAAAAATAAGTTTTTGGTTGGATTAGTGGAGAGGATAAAAAATAAAAAATACTTTTAGCTTGAAGTAAATAGTTTCAAGCAATAGTAGGGCGATTTCTTGTTCGGTAAAAAAGAAAAAACATGAATGAAGTTCTTCAACTGGAATTTCTTCTTCTTCTTCTTCTTCTTTCCTGATGATGTAATAAATTAATTGAGCTTAATTGTAAAACTTAAGTAATCCGGTTAAAATCCATTACTTCAAGTTGTTTGAAAAATTCAATTACTTATAAACATGTGGCACATCAGAACATTCCAATTTCATGTGTGTCATGCAATGAGGATTTCAAGGAGGAAAATGCTCAACTCTTGGCAGTTTAGTAGTTAGGAACTTATGGAAATATAACAGATATTTTCTATCTTGTAACTGCCTTATGGAGGCTATAAATAGAAAGAGAGGCCTATGGGCCAAATGGGGATGGAACTTTTTAGCAACTAGTTATTGTAATTTTATGCAAAAATTTAAAGATCTCAGACTTTGTGTTGAGACTCTGAATGTTCTTTGTATAAATTTGTTAGAATTGAATAAGAAAAGATGAATATTTGGAGAACTTTATGTCTGAGGAGTGCAGTTTGTGCATTCTGTGAGGATTTTATGGTAAACTTTGTGTTACTTAAAATCTAAATCTGAATTAATTTCTTTTTCATTTGCTTAAATTATGACATTTTTAAAGTATTTATTTATTCTGTATGGCTGCAATAAGCTTTGTGACCTACTTATAGCAAATTTCATCCTTTCTTTTTCTCGGTCTTTGCTATATATCCTCATTTTTTTCTACACAAATTTCCCTAACACAACTACTTGTTGTAAAATTTCCAAGTTATGGTTCATGAGCTTTGTAATTAAAGTAATACCTAGAAAATAATTAGAATAAATAAATACCTTACATAAGAGATTCACCATTAAATGAAGGGGATTTATCCCATGATTGCCTAGGTTTGTGTGTGCATTAAATCTAGCCAACACACACATGTAAGGAGAATTACCTTCCCTTCCTCACAAAATTATACCACACAATTGATTTAACATTGAACATGGTCTTGCACAAGAGTGAAAAAAATGAACAAGCTGATTCTTCACCCAAATCATCAAGGTATCAACTGGAAACAAGATAATTACCTCTTTTAGTTTCTCTATATTTGGATTGAAGAGGAATTACAACTGATGCTTAGTACTCTAAAACTCATCCTCATGCTCAAAAGTGAACATGACTGGTGGAAACTCCGATTCTTACTTTGAAAAATCTAGGTACTTGATTTGCAAGGTTTTATCCTTGGAATTTTCCCATTATTCGATTTCCAACTTAAATAATGAAGTCTTCTTGCAAACTTTCCTAGAAAAGGTGACTATTCATAAATTGATGTGGAACTTGTTCATCTAAAAACAACCACTTCTCATCTTTGATGACTGATTTGGAAAGGTTTTCATCATTGTTCTCTTCCTCTTCCTTATCCATTATGAAATTTGGAAGATCAAACTCCTCCAGTTCTTGCTCAGGAGGACTGTGATTTCCATGGGTTATCCTTCATCAATACACTCCTCCAAATCTAAAAAAATATCTAGCCTCCATGTTGACCTGTTGTGCCAATGATTATACTTCCTCCATGATGGATTTTGAATTTTCAATGGTTCACCATGTGTCTCCTCATTGTCAAACACAAATATTGAGAGCTCAAACTCATCCAAAAATTTAGATTTTTGGAAGGATGAATGGATGAAGGATCTGAAATTTCCTTAATGACCTACTAAATTTTTCTTACTCTCCTCCATGGGATAAATACCCTTCATACTCTAGTCGCTAAAAACCTTTGAATTTTCCTTACTCTCCTCCATGTACTCATTTTCTATTGGACTTGGAGCTGATTCTACTTATTCTTCATTGTGATCCTTATGAAGACATAATTATAGCCTCTGAAAATATAATGCCATCATGCACATTGCATTACGAGCAAACATACTACTAATCATATTCTTCTTGTGTTTTTTCTTCTACAAAGTCATCCTCCACCTTATGTTCTTGAGCTCCAACCTCCTTGATCTCTTTCTCATGACTCAACTTAGCCTCTACTAAAGGATTAACCAGTAAGGGGATTTGATCAATGTTGAACCTTACAACCCACTCTTTCAAGTTTCTTGCAAGTTCTTCCTTGTTAGGATCTTCAATTTTCTTCCCTCCTTGACTAATTTCTTTGTTCTTGTCTTCCCAAAATGGGTTTTGTCTTTTGCAATAAGAAGGATGGGTTGGGTTTCAACTGGTTTTTATTATTTGTGGCGAAAGGAGGTTTTACACTTTCTTCATGTGGAAGGAATTAAGATTTGGAAGGAAAAATGGAAGATAATTAAAGGTGGGATGTAAGGGAAGAAGATGAAGAAGGGGAATTCTCAATGGGAGCAGTAGATAAGAACTAGGAACATGGAAAATAGGATGAGATGGCATAGGCTAGGGAGGAGGAATATGAGGGTTGTAGGATGAAAGTGTAGGGTTTCCACATTGATAGGGTTTCCCAACACTGGATTAGTAACCCTCCATTTCTTCAACCCAGTCTTCAAATTTAGGCAATATCTCAACCAAGAACTGTGTTGGCTAAATTTTATGCTTGGATAAACATAAAACCTAGGCATTCATGGGATAAATCCCCTTAATTTAATGGTAAATATCTCCTATGAGTTATTTGTTTATTATATAGCCTATTTAAACTAAATTCGGGGTATTACTTTAATTGAATAGCTCATGAACCATAGCTAAACAACTTTGTAACAAGTAAGAAACTGTATGGTAACTAGAATAATTAGATATGGAAAGTGGGAACTATAAGCAGATATGCAAAAGAAGTATGGTTGGTAACAAGTATATATCAAAGAAATTTACGACCACATGGAATAAACAAATATTTAATGATTTCTATAACTTTTAGAAAATGAAAAGAAGTGTACTCATATGAAATTTAAAGATAACACAAATTTTACCATTTATCCTTCATAGTTTACACAATAAGACTTTAGTAGACACAAATTTAAACCAAAATCCTCCTTTCTTCTTATTCAAATTTCAACCATTTACAATATGGACATCTAATTATTTCAACAAAAAAATTTGAAACAACAATGTAAAACATAAAATAACATTTTCCCATAAAATATTAAATCCCCACCTTACCCGTAGGTCACTTCTTCTATTTATAATAATTGTAAGGATAGTACAAAATTGATAACGTCCATTACACTTTCATAAATATCTAACTATAAAGTTGTGAGAGGTTGAGCACTTTATTAATCAAAATCCTCGTTGCATGGCATATACGAGTTTAGAATATTCCATCATTTTATCAAGAATAACCGTCTCTGGCATCCATTATCCTCAAGTAATTTGAATTTTTCAATCAACTTAAAGTAACAGTGATTAACCACCAAGTTACTTAAGTCTTACAATGAATATAATTGAAGAGTAGAGAGAAGACTAAGAAGAAGAAGAAGAAGAAGAAGAAGAAATAAAATAAGAAGAAGAATTATTCCAAATGTATAACTTCAATTTCTTCCTTATATTTTCCTCTCATCTGTTTCTTCAATTTCATCTTCAGTTGCATCCCTATACTTTTCCTGATGTTTGGCATATTGATCTATCATGCATTTTATTACATCATTATCTACCTTTGCAGTAGCCTCCATCTCTATTTCTAATGTGAATAATTCCTTTTCCAAAATATTACAGCATCCCCTAACCTTCCCAAGACATGACCCTAAATAATAAACATCTTCTTGAAGTTTTGACAATTTCTCCAGGGATGCACGACTAAAAGGAGTGATGGAATTATTTATTTCTTGTTGAAGTAATTGAAGGAATTCTTCAATATATTTTGGAGGTTGTCAGTGCCATACTTTTTTATGTCATAAACTCCATCATCCATTTCATCCAAGGCTGGCTCAACCCATTCTTCCAAGAGCTACATATTTTGCATTATATGCTTAAGAATTATTTTCCTAAATGAGAAAATAAGATGTTGTTTTTTCCTTTCTTCACAGATCCCTCTAGTGCAATCTTCTCTTTAATCAACACATTATCAGGCAATGATTCTATCTCTTGAAGAATCTAAAGTTACAACTCATTAATTCTACATACATTATCAACGTCTAACTTTAAATTCTTCAATTTATCCCACTTTTCATGAAACTCTTCTATTTTCACAAGTATCTCCTTATAATAATCTATGGCTACCTTGGTTATGTTAGCCACCCATTCATCCACAACCTTTTCTTTGTCACCAGTTTCCTCCATTATGGTGATCACTTGAGGATTCACCTATTCTCCTATTAATATTGGTTGTGTTGAAGACCTTGCAACCTTCATGATTATGTCACATAGCTTGGATGTTTTCTCTTTCAATTTGGTATTCTTTGCCTTCTCTTCATCTAGCTTAAGAAAAAGGCTATTGATCAGAGTTTGCATGTCTTTCTTTAAGCCTTCAGTGGTAACTTCTCTTAAGGGATCCCTCATTACCACTAGATCATCTTTAGCTATTTTTTCCTTACCTCTACCCACTTTCTAGGGTAGAAACTTTGGAAAATTTCTTTCTAGAGGGTTCAATAATCAATCTCGATGTCACCTTAGTTTTCTTAGACCTTCTCCCCTTTTTCTCAATACTCTTTAGCAATTGAAGATACATCTCTTCTAAATTGATCACTTCCTTGGCATTAGGAAATGTATGTGAGGCCAAACATGTTGCAAATTATTTCCCTAAAGATGTTTGGGCACTAGAATGAACCACCATTTCTTGACCAATTAGTTCCATGTAGATGGAGGTGCAACTATTTGTTGTTGTTTATTGGGCACTTCAAGAGAAGAACCTTGTAGCAATTATTTTTCCAATTCTGCCATATTCTCAATTACCAACTGATTTTAAATTTCCTTCTCTTCTTCATTCTAAGTGTCAATATCAAGTTCAACCTATTTTTATTTCTCGGCTTACCCTAGAAACCAAGACTCTTGAAAGGATTCAACTTTGCGGGTCCTCTATTGCTCTCTCATAGTCCTTTATTTTTATACCCAACTTGCTTACTTTCATTCACTATAGATTCCTCCAGGAAATAACATTGATCAAATAGCCAATTCAAAGTATAAAGCAATAATTTATATGTTCTCTCCATAATTGTTTTGGACTTATTTCTTATGACCGAAAAATGGGGCATCATCACCTCCTTCTTCATAGTAGGCATCTGAAATTACTTTCCCATCATCTTGGAGCTTCTTTGGAATGTTGGACAATCCTAAGCTTAGGATTTTTTGCACTATCATTCTACTATAATCTCTTCTTCTAATTTCATATTCATATTTGCAATCAAATCCAGAAATCCTCTAGTATTGACAAATGTGTATTCTCTAGTAATACTATTTTCCGAGCAATATTCATGTAGTCAAAATTTACTCTAGATTTGTAGTAACCATGGGTATAATTATGGAACAATTCCTTAGCAACATTATGATATTTTTGAATATTATCATAGTTAAACCACCCAATAATAATCACAAAATGAACTACTTCTCTGTGAAGTCCTTGTTTTAAATCATGAAGCTCCACTAGTTATCTACATACCTTGGGATCTTGAGTGGAGTCCCAAAAACCACAAACTCTAAAATATGTGAAATAAGAGGACTCAATAAAAATTCACCCATAATTTATAATGATATTCAATGCATCATCAGTTACCCTCTTAGCCTTTAAATCAATATTAAGCTTAAACTAAATTCATAGAAGAATAAGTCATTAACCTTCCTATACTCCTTGAAATACCCAGGAAAATCCAACTGTGGATAATACTCATGGATAGGATTCTTAGTTGTAGTACCTTACTTCCTTAATTTATAAAAATCACCATGTGCTACTACAACATACATAAGATAGGAAGTCATCTTGAAGTCCAATTTTTGGGTGACATTTCACAACTGGTTGTCAATGTTATTACTAATAATCTCAGCCTAGTTGATCAAAGTACTAGGATTTCTATTCACAATCATTATGATAAAATAATACATCCATGAAGAAAATCATTTGGCATTTTTCTACCCGTTGATTCTACACAAAAATTAAGTGATATCATTTTCTTATTAGACCATATCAGACATCGTAATAGTTATAGGAAACCTTAATACCTTTTTCTTCTCCTTTAAATAATTCAAATTCATGATTCTAATGGCATCACTTATATTTCTTATCATATATTCATTGGCCTTCTTCATACTAACACCCAATGATTTATGTGTAGTAAGAATCTTCAAGAAGAAGTTAAAGAAATGAGCATCAAGTTTCACTACTAGATAACCTAAAGCATCCTTGATTGTCCTTATTTGTGAATCATAATGTTTGACACATTCCAGTATAAAATCAGGCAACTGGCCATTACTAGGAAAATTTTCTGCTTGTATTAGCCAACTCTAAGTCAAGGCCTTCATTAGAGGTGTTTGAATATTTTTCTTAGATCTCTCAATCAACTTAGAGATGGATATATGCCCCATATCTGCATCACTAATCTTAGGAAGCTTGCACACAATGCTAGACTCCACTAGGTACCCTTTGTATTCATACTTCATCTTGTTTCACTTGGATTCACTTGTTGATTTATTCTTATCTTTCCCTTTTCCCTTACCATCCTTGGAAGTTTATTTAATAATAAGATTAGGATCCTCTCTGATCACAAAAATTCTTCTTCCCCCACTGAATTCTCACTTACTTCAATTGATTCTTCCTTAGCCTCATACATTTTCCCTCCTTTGAGTAACCAACGTGTTCCAATTACTAAATATTAGCAACAACTCCTTCTTTAAACATATAATTCAAGTTAAGACACACTATTTCAATTGTATGTAGATATTAATATTCAAATTTTCAATGAAAATGTATTAGAATCCTTTTAGAAGTGAAGTTCAAGGTTTATTGGAAGTAATCATGAGAAACGATCACTTTATAGGTCATTGTGGGTTCTTAGGGGGATCTTACTTGATACTTAAAGTTAGCAAGCAGAATTAATTCAATTCTATGCAATGAAGGGCAAGGAAAATATCTTTAAAATAATGCAATATATGAGAAGTAATTGGCCCTCGGTTTAGCACAAAGCATATGAAGTAATGACCTATCGGTTTTCACAAAGCATAGGGAAGGAGTTAGAAGTAATGCAAAAAGACACAATGATTAGGAAGTAATGAGCTATCGGTTTAGTGAAAATTAAGTTATGAAGAAGAAGAAGTACCAATCACCGCATTGCATAGGAAGTTATAAGTATTCATTTTAGTGTAAGCCATCGACTTGAGAAGTAACAGGTTCTAAACAATGAAAGGCATATCAAGTAAAAGTCATTTAGATCCACAAAAACAAGGAAAGTGGTAATTTAAGGTGTAATTACTAAGAAGAATTTACCACTCAAAATGCCAAGTAGAAGTAAGGTTAAAACCCACATTATATAGGAAACTAAATCGTGTTTTTTGGACCCTAAAAACTACTTTAATTCTATGCAACAAAGAAGTAAGAGTAACCCTAAAATTTGTAAACCGTGAAGAAGTAAAGAGTAATTCAAACATTGGGTTGGTAATGCAAAAGATAGCCAATTTGATAATTAAGAAGAAGAAGAAACATCATAACAAAAACCCACAGACCTATGAAAACATAAGTTTTTACAAAATACAAAATTATAAAGACATTCTATTAAAAGGTAGTAGTGGGTCTAATCAAGACCATAATCCCAATAAATAAAATGAGATAGTTTCAAACCATTTCACAAAACATAGAGGAACAAGTACTCGAGAAGAAGAACAAAAACTAGACTAAACCACAACTCACGGGAAGAGAAAAATAAGAAAATAAAGAAGGAAAAACAAAATACCAACCCCTCCTACAAATGGGTTGAAGTCAATTTGTAAAAATTCTACTCCAATCGGTCACAAGAATTTTCTTGGGGTTTGGGGAGATAATTTCTCTCTGATTGTGTAAATGCATGGATCTAACATGGAATTAATTCAGATTCTATATATTTCATGTCATTAATTGTGAGCCATACCATGCCATGTCACCATCCTTCTTATATGTGGATTTTGAAATAGCTTTACTTCGTTATTTTTAAAAGAAGTAACGTATTATTCCTAAAGATCAATAACTTAGATGATTAGTAATGTGGCTTTCAAGAACTACTTTACTTGCTTTACTTTTTGAGAAGTAAAGTAGTTTAGTTTTAGTACAAAATAGACAAGTAGTTGGGTGTTGATTTAGCTCAATGAATAGTTTAGCTTTGTAGCGTTTAGGAACTACTTTACTTACTTAATGGTAAGAAGTAGAAGCATATTGATTTAGTGAAAAGCTAGGAAGTAAAATCACTTTAGTTTAGTGTAGAACTAATATGTATAAGTTAGTTATGTAAGATTCATGAAATACTTAACTTTTCATCCTTTAATTAGAAGAATCACTTTTTTTTTTTAGTGCAAAGAATTATACCAAAGAAAATTTGGTTTTGGGATAAAAACAAGTTCTTACTTAGAAGTAAAGCACTCTACGAAACTTGATAAATTAGGAAAATAAGTAATTTACTTCAAAGGAATCTTTAGACACTTTGAGAACATGGTTATCTCATCAATTACCCCCAAACAACCTCCTGCTGACCTCTTGAAGAATTATAAAGCATTCCTACAACCCAAATCAGTTAAGGTAACAACATAAACACACTAAACAACCTAAAGAGCTATAAACAACATGAACACAACTCTTCACAAGACATGAAAACTCAAAATTTTCAAAGGGGTACCCCAAAATTTCTAAGTGAAATATTAGGGACATCAACTGGCTCCATCTATGGGCATATTTATTTCTTCCCAAAGGCAAGAAATGAATATGAGATCTTAGATCTCTTATTTTGCAGTCTTGCTCATTGGTTTAGAGTCACAAAGGGGAAAACATAAATAAAACAACACTAATACTAATTTTTTATTTATATACATACAAATTTTACCCCGAATCATCAACTCCTAAAAAAGCTTCGGTGTTACCCATTGTATGGCGGTGGCGGTTCAACTCCATCATACTAGGAAATGATGAAACTATCAGCTCCAATAACTCTTGCAATCATAAATGGTCCTTTCCACAATGAATTAATTTTACCATGTATTCCTTTTGGTTCATTCTTCTTATCCCACATGAGCCCCTAGTCTTCAACTTCAAACCTTCTAACTCTGGCTTTATTTTCAAACGCCATCTTAACCATCTTCTTATGTTCATCCAATCTATTTTCTACTTGAACCTACACTTCTTGTAATTTAGAAAGATACATTATTATTTTGTCAAGTGCATCTCTATATGTAGTATCCTCTATAACATTTGTAAGTTACATAGAAGGAAAATCAAGAGTAATAGATAATTCATCATCCCTCCCATAAAAAAATTAGAATGGAGACATACATATAAATTTCTTAAGAGTAATCCTATCAAGCCACAGTGCATCAAATAGCTTTTTATGCCATGTCCTCTATTTTTCAGTTGTCATCTTCTAGATGATTGATATCATATTTTTGTTTCTTGATTCCACCTTACCATTCCTTTGAGGATAGTAATTTGAAGAATGAACAAGTTGTATCCCATGAGTGAAACAAAAATAAGCTATCTCTTAAGAAGAAAAGTTTGCAGCATTCTCCGCTACTATTTTATTAGGCACGCCAAACCTAAAAATGATATTTTATTTAATAAAATTACAAACCTCCTCGAAGTATCATGATTAACATGGATACATTCTACCTACTTAATGAAGTAATCCATAGTGATGAGAATGTAATGGTTACCAAAACTTGAAGGTGGATTAAACGTACATCTGAAATCAATTACCTCTTTTGTTGAAATGGTTCATCAATCACAACTGGTTTCAAAGGAAAAGTTGTAAGCTTAACATGTCCAAAAATTGTTGATATGCATTACACTTAGAAAGCCAGTCAACAATATCTTGGGAAAGAGTGGGCCAATAATACCTTTCCCGAAGAATATTTTGTGTAGTAAACCTCCTAATAAGTGACATGTGCATTCTTTATCATGAAATTTTCAAGCAAGACACCATTTATCCCATTTTTGTACAAACTATTGTCCCAAAGAACAAAATACTTGGAATAAGATTGATAGTTCTTTTTTCCTTTTATGTAAGATGATTTGGATACTCTCCATAAGTGAGGAAATAAGAAGTTTTTTTGTATCATTCATCTACCAGATTCACAAAGAGAATCATAGGTAGATCCTCATCATCTGAGTCATCTCGCTTATTCTCGATCATTAATTGACAAAGGAATTTTCCTTGCACCAACTTTTTCGGATTAAAATCCAAATTATATTATTACACCTTGGTTTCCAAATATCCTCTTTACAGCCCCAACTCTTGCTGCGTTAGAATGGACTTAACTTCACTATCAAGCACATATACAATAGTATGTGAGGAAATGACATAGTACCTAAATTCCTTGCATGCTTTAACAACTATATATGCATGCTTCTCCATGGGAGTATACTTCAACTCATATGCCTTCAAAGGATTTCTCAAGAAATAAATTGGGGCCTCAATGTTGTCCTCATTATTTTGCATACAAATTTCTGACATTGTGTGTTTGGATGAGTAACAATAGAGAATAAACTCGTTACTGAAATCTGGAGATACCAGCACCGGTGATTTTGAAAAAAAATTCCTTGATTTTCTAAAATTATTTTTTCCTTCTTCACTCCACTTAAATTCTTATGTATTTTTCATCATGCTCAAGATATGATGGGTTAATTCAGCAAAATCAGGAATAAACCTTCTCAGAAAGTTAACCTTACCAAAGAAGGAATGAACTCCTTTCTTAGAAGTTGGTAATGAAAAGTTTTGAATATCCCGCACTCTCTCAGGATCTATCTTGGTTCCTTCTCTTTGAGACAATATGTCTAAGCATCTTCCTTGATTCTGACTAATATTGACTTTTTGGGATTCATAGAGATCTCATGCTTCCTGCACTAAATGAATACCTCTTCTAAATAAGAAATGTGATTACCTCTTTCCTTAGAAAATACTATCAAATCATCAAGGTAGACCACTATGCTTCTATCCTTGAGATGAGAAAATTCCAGATCCATCACTCTTTGAAAAGTATCTCTAGCATTGATCAACCCAAAAGAATCTTCTGATAAGCAAATGTTCCCCATGGTGTGATGAACACCATCTTATATTGATCCTCCTCAGCTACCTCAATTTTATTATAGCCAAATAATTCATTAAGCATAGATAACATCTCTAAGATAGTAACCACTTAAAGGGTATGATCCATAATGGGAATAGGATAAGTATCCTTTAGTGACACTTTGCTCATATTGCAAAAATCCACACACAATTGAATCTTACCATTCTTCTTTCTCACAAGAACTATGTTTTCCAACCACCCACAATGATGAATAGGATAAATTATATTTACATCTAATAACTTATGACTTTCAGCAAAGATAGTACATGAGATAGCTTAATTGTGCCTCTAAAGCTTTTGTTTGAAGGGTTTTTGTCTTGGATTCAAAGAGAATGAAATGTTGTACTTCCGTAAGATGGTACATTTTTAATTCTTGGTGAGACCAGGAAAAAACATATATGTATTTTTCAAAAGCCTTGTAAAGGCTTATTTTTTGTTTCCAAACAACACTTACCAAAATTCACCATCATGTGTTTATCTTTTACATCAAAATTCAATGGTTGTACCTCGATGAAGAACTTTCTCCATATTCTTTATTTTTATTCAAAAACTGATCATGTTTATCAAAAATTTCTTCAAGAGATACCAAACCTTTAGGAATTTTATTTCCTTTAAGATGAATAATCTATTGACTTACTTCTAGATCTGGATTAGTCTCACCTATCATTGTACTGCCATGGAAGTGAATTACTTCCTTCAAAGTATAACTCATTAGAGTTGTCTTACTAATTTAAAAACACATCTATCTGTTTGGCATCGTCAAATACCTTCCACCGATACACGTTGTCTGGAAATTTTATTAGAAGACTTTATCAACTTTATAGTCACCTTGGCCAAGTATGGTAGGTGGTTAATCTAGATTCAAAAGAGCTACAAGACTCGCTAAGGAATTTTCCCTAAAATTCTGATCTCTAGGTATATAAAATATGGAGAAGGCTATGAAATCCATCGTGGTAGAAAACACACGATCTCTGTAATGCCTTATATTTTCTTTCCTCACTTGATATTCTCCTCTTACTTTCTTTATGATGAGTTTAGAATCTCCCCTTTCTTGAAGCAACTTCACTCCCACTATCTTATCTTTCACCATTCCTAACAAGAGAGTTTTGTATTTTGTTGTATTGTTAGTGTTATCAAACATAAGTTTAAAAGAATGATCATATACCTTCCCCTTAGAAGAAATCAACACTACGCCTGCACCATACCCAAGAGAGAAGCAACTACTAGCAAACTTAAGAGTCAAATGTTATCTTCTTATGTATGTGAATCATGAGTTACAGGCTTAGGCTCTTCATTTCCAACTCCAAATAATAGACTTCATTATCTGATTCTTGGAAAATAATCTGAGACCTAGGATCTTTAGACTTGGATACTATGTATTTTGACATCTTTTCAGGTTCTAACCTTTGATTCATCCCTTTGATTAGAATGTGAGCATAAGACCAATCCATTTTGAATTCTCCACCCAACTCCTTGCAGAAGTTTCTACTCAAAATCATACCATAGGAAATAGGTATATCTCATACGAATTCTCATCTTCAATATTTTGTTTAGGAAGGCTTCTAGAACAAATTGAGCATCCTTGATATTCATAATGAAAGGAACTTGTCTCTCCATTGGATAACACCTTCCAATTTTTTAGTTAATGTGATCCCAGAGCATCTGCAACCTTAGCTAGCATTACATTGTCGAAGCTCCCGAATCTAGGATAAAATTACTCGACTTGTAACCATTAATAACTAAATAAACATAAAAAGTCTCTATCCTTTACGGCGATATAAGGGAAGAAGTTGTAGCATTATTCGGTGGAGGATTATTCTTAGGATTAGGCGCGATATCTTTTTAAGTATTATTTATTCCATTTCTCTACACATACTTTACTAACGTTTTCAATTGATTAGGAAAAGCCCTCGGATACTTAGCTTTATACATTTAAATGTTTTCTTCTTGATGTGATCGATAATATCAAAGGACAAAATAAAAACATTCTAACTAACCTTAGTAGCTTGCCCCACCATTCTCTACAATTGATTAGGAGAAGAATTTAACTTATTATCTTTAGGAGTAAAGGAAGAAGGGAGTGGAATTCCTCTTATTAAAATGGTAACATCTAGTCTAGGCTCATCACGTTCTCTCCTTTGTCCACTTTAATAAGCTTCACCACCATGGTGCGCTTGAGATCTTATAAACACTTTGCAAATGTGTGACCATCACTATCTTTAAAAGATTCTTAATATCTTTCATCATATTCATAATCCGTATCGATATTAGATTCATCAATAGGATATAAAAATATTCATCTTCAAGTAAGTCATTATCGGCAACAACATGATCTTCTTCGTTCATCTCCAAACTCATTCCTCAAAGAAGCTTCATCTCCAGTCTCTATGGTGTAGTAGTAAGATGATTCTCGTTTGTGATTCTGGTTATTGAAGTTCATAGTAAGGACTATTCTAGATGGGATATAATTATTTCCTCCTTAAGCCATCTACTTCTTTATTTACAACATGTCATTAGCCAATTTACGAAGAAGTGGATCGGATGTCTTGGTTGAAGTTTTTCCTTCAACTTTGGAAGTTGAATATTTAATCTTTCCTTCCATAATAAGGCCATCTTCAAATTGAATAGTAGTATTTTTGTTGCCAAAAATTGGATGGACGTGAATCATGTACCGATATCCAACTTTAAGTAATAAATATTTTATGAAAAACACTATTTGATTCTCTTCACTAAGAGCAACAATAGCGAAATTTTATAAAAATTATTTGGAATTTATAAATTAAATCCCTCATATTCTTGTGATAATCCTTATTTAACTATTTCAATTTGAGTTATAAGTGTGATTTCATCCCTACAGGTTTGAATATTTTAAGGAACTACTCCTACATGGAAACCTAGTTGGTTATAGTTCCTGGAGAAAGTCGGTAGAACCATTCTCTAGCTAAGTCATGCAACGTTTCAATGAACAACATGATAGACACATCTTCATGATCCACAAAAAGTAATATGCATGAAATGAAGAAAGTTGTTGAATGATCATCGAGAGGGAGGTAAGTTCGAGAGGACTAAAGGCCATGCCCTAGAGAATTTGTTAGGAATTAATAGAATCTAATGTAGAATAATTCCTCAGAATCACAATAATAAGAAGTATGAATAAAAATTACAGAAATGAAATATGTAAAACACAAAGACAATATTTAATGTGGTTCACCCAATGTGGGCTACATCCACCAAGAACACTTGCTCAGATTTTATTACAAGCCAACAGTCTTCACAATTACAATAACCAGATCTTGTTTGGAGCTGCACTCAACAAACCCTCCCAAATTCGTACTTGAATTCACACACACTATTTACATTCAAAAAAACACTCATATCAATTCTATTGTATGTCCATCTATATATAATTACATCAATAGGTAGCCACGAGAGGTGGTTTTACAAAATAATGGATGTACCGAAAAGCCATGGGCCCAAAACCAGCCCATAACAGTTACCCATTACCCATGGGTTAATAAACCACACATGAAAACTTGCTTCAAGGGCTTCGCCCCCGAACCCCCTTGACCCGATCACCGGTGAGTGGGACCACCGTAAAAATATCTCGAGTGTAACACATGGAAGGTGTACCAAACTCTAACATGAAAATAGGCTCCACAAACATAACAATCTCCCACTTAGAGACTGATTTCCACTAAGCAAGCTTCTCAACCCTTCACTGTCATCTGCGAAGGCCAACCAAAGCTGAACATAGCTTTAGTTTATCCCTTGTGACCACCTTGGTCATCATGTCTGTAGGATTATGACTAGTATGAATCTTCTCCAACTTCAACTTATCTTCCTCTAAAGTTGTCTGATGAAGTGATATCTCAACTGTATATGCTTTGTCCTAGAATGGAAATCGAGTTCTTAGCTAAGTGAATAGCACTTTGAATATCACTATATAGCTTTCCAACTTCCTTCTTATGCCCCAACTCATCAAACAATTGTTGTAGCCAAATCATCTCCTTGTTACATACTTACGTGCAGCAACATACTCAGCCTCAATGGTTGACAAAGCCACAACCTTCTATAACCGTGAAATCTAGCTCATTGTTATATCACCTACAGTAAATACATAACCTATTATGATCCTCCTGCTGTCCAAATCTCTAGCCATATCTGAGTCAACATATCCACACAAAGTAGTGTCTGATCCACTGTAACACAAAATAGTACCCATGGTCCCTCTCAAATACCGAAGTATCCACTTTATTGCCTGTCAGTGCTCATTTCCTGGATCACTCATAAACCTACTCACTGCTCCCACTACATGGGAAATATCTGGCCTAGTGCATACCATAGCATACATCAAACTGCCAACCACTGATGAGTAAGGCACCTTGGACATCTAGTTTCTTTCCTGCTCTGTCTTGGGACACTGATCCTTTGATAACTTAAAATGGCCTGCCAAAGGAGTCCCAACCGGTTTAGCATCCTGCATGTTAAACCTATCCAATACCTTCTTAATGTACTCTTCTTGAGATAAAGTCAGCTTTTGTTCCTTCCTATCTTGAGTTATCCTCATACCAAGTATTTTTCTGGCTACCCCAAACCCTTCATATCAAAGGATTCACTTAGTTGTTTCTTGAGTACTTTTATTTCCTGCATGTTTTTATCTGCAACCAACATGTCATCAACATACAAACATAGGATAATATAACTTCCATCCTCAAATTTATTTGTATACACATGATAGTCGAATGACATATAATATATCAAACTTCTTATACCATTGACACGAGCTTGTTTCGAGCCATACAAGATCTTCTTTAGTTTACACACCATCTCCTCTTTACCTTTGACTTCATATCCTTCTTACAAGCTGCTACATATATAGCTCCTCCTCCAAATCACCATGGAGAAATGCGGTCTTTACATCTAAGCTGTTCTAAGTGTAAGTCTTCTGCTGCCACTATTCCAAGAATAGTTCGATAGAAGTCATTTTTACTACGGGAGAGAAAATCTCATCAAAATCTATACCTTGTTTTCATACAAACCCCTTGACCACTAACCGGGCCTTATATGTTTTCTTTCCTCCTTTGTCTTTAACTCTATACACCCACTTGTTACGTAATACTCTTTTTCCTTCAAGTAGCTTCACCAAATCCCAAGTCCCAAGGTTCTCCATGAGAGACTTATGCTCCTCATCCATGGCTTGCTCCCACTTCTTATTGGCATCTACTGCATTGCTTCATCAAAGCTCTCGGCTCTCCACTATCGGTGAGTAATAAATAATAAAGAGAAGGAGAAAAATGTTCAAGTTCTTTTCTTACCCTTGAAGACCTCCTCACTTTGTAGGATTTTTGGGTTCTATTAAGTAGGTTCTGAATTGATTCATGGGTCACTACCCCATCTGGAAGATCCTCTACCACCGCATATTCTTTCTTGGATTCTTCCTGTTTTCCTACTGATTGTTTCTTATACATGACTTCCTCATTAAAGACCAGATCCCTAGATCAAATGATTTTCTTGTCCTTAATACTCCAACATTTAAATCCAAAGTCATCACCACCATAACCAATAAAAGTGCATTTTTCTCGATTTAGCCTCTAGCTTGGTCCTATTATCCTTGTCATATGAATAAACACCTCACATCCAAAGACTCTAAGAAATGAGTAATCGACTTTCTTACCATACCAAGCCTCCTCGGGTGCCTCCATCCAAGGCACTTGAGGGTCCTCTATTTATCAAGTACACAGCTATGCTCACCACTACGCCCAAAAATAAAGAGGTAGTCCTACATGTATCCTCGTGTTCCTAGAACATTCCATTATTGTTATCCTTTCGACACCCCATTCTACTGCGGGGTTCTGAACTGTCTTTTGCTGCAGATTCCATTCTTAGAACAATAATCATAAAATTTATTGCTTCTGATACTCCCCTCCATTATCTAACACCGAGACATTTTAACTTAAGACTTGTTTCATTCTCTACCAAGGTTTTCCATTTAACAAAAGTATCAAATACATAAAATTTGTTTCTAATACAATAAACCCAAACTTTCCTTGTTGCATCATCAATAAAAGTAACATAATAACTTGAACCCCCAAGAGATGATACAGAGCCAGGCCCCACACATCGAATGTACCGGCTCTAACTTACTCTCTTTCTTCGTCGAGTCCAGACCTTGAGAAACCTTCCTCACTACTGTTTCCAATTTATGCGGTTATCACAAATCCAAACCTATTTCTATATATCCGGAAAATTCTTCTTTATAATGTCCATGCCCTTATGGCTCATATCACCAAGCCTATAGTGCCATAATGTTGTATCTACATCGAAGCCACAAGATTACAATCATTAGTACTATCGGTGGTTAAATACAAGGTTCCAACCTTCTTACCTCTTGCCACCACAAGAGCACCCTTGGTAACCTTCCAAGAGTCGGTTGTAAATATCATAGTACAACCATCACTTCCCAATTGCCTCGCCGATATCAAATTTCTCCTTAATGTAGGCACATGTCTTGAAATCCTTTAATAGACATGTATTCCCATTCTGCATCTTAACTGAACATAACCTTTTCCAACTATCTTTATGAGGCTTATCATCACCAAAAAACATGCCCAAAATCCCTTGAACATAATCAACAAAATAATGCCTATGTGGAGTAGCATGAAAAGAAGCCCCACGAATCTAAAACCCAAGATTGATAATATTATCTGAAAAGAAAGAATCAAAGCATCTTGGCATACATTACCCGATGCCACATTTTCCTCCTTGTTTTCTTCTGTTGTTTCTTCTTATCCTGAAGCTCCCAACAATCCGTCTTTGCATGCCCAGGACTTTCCACAATTCTAGCATACAATCTTGCTCTTGGATTTTGACCTTGCATGATCTTTCAATTTTCCATGGTTTCTTCTATTCTTTTGTCTCCCTCTAGTTTCCACTTTGTCAAGCATTCCTTGAAGTATAAGATTCCACGAGATCTTTTTCTTCGCATTTCCTCACTTAGAATCACCCCTACAACATCCTCAAACTTCAACTTTGAGTTATATGGAATCGAGTTGCTTACCACCATTACCAGGCTATTCCAACTTTCAGGTAAGGAGCACAGAATTAATAAAGCCCTAACTTCTTCATCAAATTCTATTATAACCAAAGCTAGCATATTCACAACCATATTAAAATCATTTAAATGATCTTCTCTTTGAACTATTCTTAGACATTTTCATATTAAACAACTTTTTCGTTAAAAATATCTTGTTGGAGGCGAGGGGTTTTCATACAACTTCCTAATGCATCCATTAGATCTTTTGTAGTATTTTCCTTTGAAACATTAAATAATACCAAATATGCAAGACATAGTTGGATTGTCCCAAGTTCCTTCCTATCCATTAAAATCCCATTCCACATCTGTCATGCTCGAGGGTTTGTTCACCTTCTCAAACAATGGAGTATAAATATCCTTCTGATAAAGGTAATCTTCCATCTGCATCTTCCAAAGATTAAAATTCTGCCCATTGAATTTATCAACCCTAGATCTTCCATCATCTGCCATAGCTCCCAATCAAGCTAAAAACTTTCCCTATGATTCAACACTTCAGCAAACCAAACCAGACTCTGATACCAATTATTATGAATTAATAGAATCTAATGCGGAATAATTCCTCAAAATCACAATAATAAGAAGTATGAATAGAAATTATAGAAATGAAATATGCAAAACACAAAGACAATATTTAATGTGGTTCACCCAATGTGGGCTACATCCACCAAGAACACTTGCTCAAATTTTATTACAAGCCAACAGTCTTCACAATTACAATAACCAGATCTTGTTTGGAGTTACACTCAAAAAACCCTCCCAAATTCACACTTGTATTCACCTTCACAAAAACACTCATATCAATCCTATTGTATGTTCAGCTATATATAAGTACATCAATAGGTAGTCGAAGAGGTGGTTTTACAAAATAATGGGTACTGAAAAGCCATGGGCCCAAAACCAGCCCATAACGGTTACCCATTACCCATGGGTTAACAAACTACCCATGAAAATTTACTTCGGGGGCTTCACCCGTGAACCCCCTTAACCTGCTCATCGATGAGTGGGACCGTCGTAAAAATATCTGAGAGTAACACATGGAAGGTGTACCAAACTCTAACATGAAAACAAGCTCCACAAACATAACGAGGACAAGAAGTTTTAAGCTATTTGTAAAGAAATAAGTAACTTAGGATTAGCTGGTTGAATTATACCAATAGTAGGGATATGTTGTAGTTGATTTAGTGATTTATGGAATCTCCCTAGGAGTGAAATATTTTCTCTATGGGTTTAGTATTACGATGGATAATTAAAATTAAATTTCCCTTGTAGACAAAAGAATTGATCAATTATTCCCTAAACCTAACTTTCCCATGTAAATGGATGGCTTACCAAAATTAAAATTATTAACACCAAATGCGGGTTCTAGCAAAGTAGTTATTTATGAAAATCACCTAACTTCAGAAAGCGTGCAAATTTTAAATATAAATAAGTTTTAAAGGTATGTGCCTAGCTTAAGTAAGAGGAGCTTTAGAGTGACGATGTGCATGCATCACGAAAAAGATTTTTTTATAAAAAAATATAACAAACGATTCACAACAAGTAGACCAAGTGCCTAAGGAAAAATAAAGCTAACTACAATACACCCACAAAATAAGCACAAGTAATTTTGTTCCCCAGCAGAGTCACCAAAAATGTTGGCTAAATTTTATGTTTGGCTAAACAAAAAAACCTAGGAAGTCATGGGATAAATCCCCTTCATTTAATGGTGAAGCTCTTGTGTGAGTTATTCATTTATTTTATGGCCTATTTAAACTAAATTTGGGGTATTAATTTAATTTAATAGCTCATGAACCATAGCTAAACAACTTTGTAATAATAAGTAAGCAGCTCTCACGGTAACTAAAATAATTAGATATGGAAAGTAGGAACTATAAGCGATTATGAGAAAGAAGTATGGTTGGTAATAAGTAGATATTAGAGAAAGTTACGACCACAAAGAATAAACAAACATTTAATGATTTCTATAAATTTTAGCAAATGAAAATAAGTGTACTCATATGAAATTTAAAGATAACAAAAGTTTACAATTTATCCTTTGTAGTTTGCACATTAAGACTTTAGTAGACACAAAGTTCAACCAAAATCCTCCTTTTTCATTATTCAAATTTCAACCATTTACAATATGGAAATCTAATAATTTCAACAAAATTTTGAAATAACCATTTACAACCTAAAATAACAATTTTCCAAAAATTCTTAGATCCCCATTTGACCCATATGTCACCTCTTCTAAATATAATCATTGTAAGGACAATACAAAATAGATAATGTCCATTACACTTTCATAAATATCTAACTATAAAGCTGCGAGAAGTTGAGCACTTTCTTCCTCAAAATCCTCGTTGCATGCCACATAAGAGTTTAGAATTTTCCATCATTTAAATGAGAATAAGCTTCTCTCCACTATCCTCTAGTGATTTAACTTTTTCAATCAACCTAAAGTAACGACGATTAAACAACGAGTTACTTAATTCTTACAATGAATGTACTTGAATAGTAGAGAGAAGGAGAATACAAAGAAGAATAAGAATAAGAATTGTTCCAAATGTACAACTTCAATTTCTACCTTATTATTTTCCTTGTTTGTTTCTTGATTTCATATGTAGTTGCATCCATATTTTTCCACGATACTTTACATATTGATCTATCATGCATTTGATTACATCATCATCTACCTTTGTAGTATCTTCCATCTTTGTTTCCAACGTGAATAATTCCTTTTCCAAAATATTACAGCAGCCCCTAACCTTCCCAAGACATGATCCTAAATAATTAACATCTTCTTGAAGTTTTGACAATTTTTCCAGGATGTACGACTAAAAGGATTGATGGCATTATTTATTTCTTGTTGAAATAATTGAAGGAATTATTAAAGATATTTTGGAGGGTTTTTAGTGTTATACCTTTATCTAGAGGTTGAGAACCTCCTACAAAAAGATCCTTCTATCACATCATCATGTACTTCCTCTAGTTTAGAAATTGATTATTCTTATGAAGATGGAGGAGGAGGATTGGTTGGTGGAGAGAAAGGATGGGGACAAGGAGATGAAACTTCGACAATACTATAGGAAATAGGAATGTGCGCGATTCAAAAGAGGCACCATGACCTCTCCTATATAGAAGGAGATTGAATGATAGGGGTATAAGTAGATGAAGACACCAATAAATGAGAAACATCACTTGAAGTAGCTTCGGCGTTGATGCTTCCTTGAGAGATGTTTGTGGGTGAGGTTGCCATTACATCTAGGCTTTTTGACTAGTTTCAACTTTCAGAGTCATTTATTGCTCTCTCCTAGTTCTTCCTTTATTTTTGTATCCACATGGCTTATTTCATTCATTATAGATTCCTCAGGATAATAACCTTGATCAAGTAGCTAGTTCGAAGTATAAATAAATACTTTAGATGTCCTCTCCATAATTATTTTGGACAAAAAATTTATAGCAAGAAATGGAGCATCATCACCTCCTTCTTCATAGTAGGCATCTAAAATTACTTTCCCATCATCTGGGAGCTTCTTTGGAATGTTTTCCAATCCCAAGATTAGGATTTTTGCACTTTCATTCTACTATAATCTCTTCTTTTGATTTCATATTCATCTAGAAATCAATCCCAAATTCCTCCAAAATTGGTAAATGTGCATGCTCTGGTAATATTGTTTTATGAGCAATATTCATGTAGTCAAAATTTACTCTAGATTTGTAGTAACTCTAGGTGTAATTATAGAACATTTCCTTAGCAACATTTCAATATTTTTGAATATTACCATAGAGATACCACCCAATGACAATCGAAAAATGTACTACTTCCTGTGAAGTCCTAGACCTATAATACTTCACGAGTCATGTTCCTACTGAGGTAATTAATGCATGGTACATATGATGGATTCTGGTCATTTTCTAAGTTTAATAGTATTTGAACTTTCTAACATATATTGAGCCCAATTTAATTTCTTATCAAGGAAGATAAGAGTTTGAAACATCTATAACATCAAAACATCATCATGACTATTTACTAAATCAGAATCAAAACCATCATTTAGAAGCATTTAATGAAGTAACTTCAAGAGAAGAAGACAACACATGTAAATTCAAATTTACATGTGTTGTCTTCTTCTCTTGAAGTTACTTCATTAAATGCTTTAAAATTTCTAATTGGGCTTTTAGAATTGGACTATACTTGAAGGCCTTATCCAATTACTACACTCGGGGTAATGGTTTAGCATAGTTTACTAATAATAAATTAATCAAAATGATGAAAAGAACAATAGAGATCAATCTAAAGGCGTGTCATACCAAGGTGAGAAATACTCTTTAGGCTGATAGGATCACATAAAAGAAAACAATTGGTAATTCCCTTTTATATTTGTTTTTGATAGATTGGACATGGTTTCCTTATGTATGTAATTACCTTTATTAGAGTTGGCCCAATACTTGGAATTTGAGGGCGAAGATCAAAGATAAATTAGAATGCAATAATTGATTGAAATTAAGGAATTAAGGAAATACACCATGATTAGATTAGAGAAGTATTAGAAATAAACTAAGAAATGGTTTAATAAGAAAGCCAAAGCTCAAGATTTTAAAGTAGGAGATCTGGTCCTCAAATGTATGTAGACAGAGAAAAAATAGGGCAACACTCCAAGTTTGATGCACTTTAGAGTGGGCCATATATAATCATTTCCTATAACCATGCTAATTATTTTGAGTTGTCTAAAATTGATGTGGAGGCACATGCTATATTTTAGGTTAATGGGATCTATCTTAAACCTTCTCTTTAAGTTGGTTTTGCATCTAATAAATACTTGTGTGTTTTGTGTTTTGTAGGAGGTTCCCTACTTTCATTATATTTTACTTTGTATATCCACCTAGACCCTATAATACTTCACAGGTCATGTTCTACAAGGTAATTAATGCATGGTACATATGATGGATTACTGGTCATTTTCCTAAGTTTAATAGTATTTGAACTTTCTAACATATATTGAGCCCAATTTAATTTCTTATCAAGGAAGATAAGAGTTTGAAACATCTATAACATCAAAACACCATCATGACTATTTACTAAATCGAGAATCAAAACCATCATTTAGAAGCATTTAATGAAGTAACTTGAGAAGAAGACAGCACATGTAAATTCAAATTTACATGTGTTGTCTTCTTCTCTTGAAGTTACTTCATTAAATGCTTCTAAATGATGGTTTTGATTCTGATTTAGTAAATAGTCATGATGATGTTTTGATGTTATAGATGTTTCGAAACTCTTATCTTCCTTGATAAGAAATTAAATTGAGCTCAATATATGTTAGAAAGTTCAAATACTATTAAACTTGGAAAATGACCAGAATCCATCATATGTACCATGCGTGTTACCTTGTAGAAGAACATGACTTTGTGAAGTATTATAGGTACAGATGAATATACAAAGTAAAATATAATGAAAGTAGGGAACCTCCTACAAAACAAAAACACACAAGTATTTATTAGATGCAAAACCAACTTAAGAAGAAGGTTTAAGATAGATCCCATTAACCAAAATATAGCATGTGCCTCCATCAATTTTAGACAACTCAAAATAATTAGCATGGTTATAGAAATGATTATATGGCCCACTCTAAAGTGCATCAAACTTGGAGTGTTGCCTATTTTTCTCTGTCTACATACATTTGAGGACCAGATCTCCTACTTTAAAATCTTGAGCTTTGGCTTTCTTATTAAACCATTTCTTAGTTTATTTCTAATACTTCTCTAATCTAATCATGGTGTATTTCTTAATTCCTTAATTTCAATCAATGCATTCTAATTTATCTTTGATCTTAAGCCCTCAAATTCAAGTATTGGGCCAACTCTAATAAAGGTAATTACATACATAAGGAAACCATGTCCAATCTATCAAAAACAAATATAAAGGGGAATTACCAATTGTTTTCTTTTATGTGATCCTATTAGCCTAAAGAGCATTTCTCACCTTGGTATGACACTGCCTTAGATTGATCTCTATTGTTCTTTTCATCATTTTGATTAATTTATTATTAGTAAACTATGCTAAACGATTACCACTGAGTGTAGTAATTGGATAAGGCCTTCAAGTATATTCCAAGTCTAAAAGCCCAATTAGAAATTTTAGAGCACATGAAGGCTTTTGCATTATCAAAAATAATGGTTTAGGGAACCCCAAACCTTTTCACAATGTCCTCAAGGAAATCAAGGATGGTTGACTTAGTAGCTTATTTAAGTGTCACAATCTATCCACTTGGTAAAGTAATCAGTTGCTGTCAAGACCCATTTATGAGCCACACTTGATGGAGGATTGATCATTCGATAAAGTAGAGAAGGGTTCATCCACCTAAATGAGATGAAGTGGGAGGGCCGCCATATTATTTTTACCAGTGAAGAAAGTGCATTCTTTATATTTTCTAAACCACTAATGAACATCTCATGAACAATACGGGCTTTCAGTATCTTTATTTTATAATTTTCATTGTTGTGGCTTGAGATGAGAAGTTTACTGCTATGGAAACCATTGTGAAATTCCATAAAGACTTTGTTCACATGCCTGCCCTCAGTGCATCTTAACAACACTCCATCAAGGTTCCTTTTGAAAATAATCCCACCAATTAATGTATAAGGAATTAATTAACCTTAGATGCCACCTTTTTTCTTTTCTTAATCTAGAAGGATATACGCGGATGGATATAAATGTGCCCGATGTCATCAATCTAGATATGGCTATTAAGTTCACCTCTTTTTTTCATGTGGATCATCTTCATTCAATGGAATTGTAGTGTCTCACAGTTTTCTTCATTGTGTGGATAATCATCATCCCACGATTTACAATAATTTGAAGATGTTCATCTTGAGGATCATTTAAGATTTGACAATCCTTTGTGGTTTTTTTCTTGTTTCTCTTCCATGAAGGAGGATTATTTATTATCTTGAGCATATAAGGATAGTTTATCACAAATTTCTCTACCTCTCACCAATATTTTGGCCTTAATGATCACATCATAATCCATTATCTTGGTCACCCATCCATCTCTTTTTTTTACTAATTTTTGTTCCCATGATGAAGTTTCTCACACCGGGGTGTGAGACTAAAACCTTGATGCGATTAGTGGCTAGCATACTTTTAACCCTCATGATGGAAGACCTACTTCTCTACATGATTATATTTTATCTCATATTTCTTTAGCATTTCTTGAAGAATCCATTATTTTCTCTATAGAGTGAGATTTTGGTTTGCACAAAATATACACAACAAGAAACTCTCATATATTTCTTCAATAATAGAGCTTACAAATATATAGAGAGTAACCTCTATAATAGGCCTCCTCATTTGTATCATATCATAACTAATTCAATTAAATTATAGAAACAACCTACGTAAGAATAAAATTTGCATATTATTCTATAATAATTTGTCTAACAACTCATTATACTAGATTATATCTCACACTCAAATATTAAATCACAAATAAATGCTCACACCATGACTCCTAACATTCCCCCTAGTAAAAACATGGGGAAAACACCATATTCAACCAAGCAGCGGCATGTTACTTCGTAGCTTGCACATGGTCTTAATCCTCAACATTGGTATGGGAACTACATCATCCATGAATAGGGACTAATAAACCTATTCAGGTGAATACATGAATTGGGACCATTCAACCAATTCACATCATGCATCAAATCAATTTGATTAAGAAAACTTCCTGCAATAGTATCAATGGTACAAATCTCCACATCATCATCATCATAGGGAAAACACAAACACTATCGCACACGGGAACATGGTTGTTCATCTATTCTTATTCATCACACACAATAAAAGGTGTCACTAAAGCAATTTGTGGCCTCTAAGGTAGTGACAAAACTTGAGGATGATGATCACCCTCCTACATATGTTTCCTTCATCCTTGATAGGCGTGTTACTTAATCTAACTAAATATGATGCTCAATAATTTCCACATTGTGTTTATTTATACCTCTCCCCACAATGTGAAACGACATGGATGTCGGTTTCGGCCAAAATGCATCCATAAAAAAAAATTATTTGATAGTGATGACTCATTTGTGACAATGTCAAAAATGACCATTAATTTTGACAAGATAAAAATATAGAATAATAACTTACATGTAGCTTGTATAGACCGATTCTATATTAATAGACCCATATTGACCTTTGATAATAAAATATAATATTCACTTAATGTTTACTAATTCGAGGTGGTGAAGTAACCAATGCCACAAGTGGAGGGTGAAGATGATAGAATTCAATGCATGCAATATATTACCATGGATGAAAATCACAACGTCAATGCATGTGTTATAGATTGATTGATGCAAAGATGATGAATTCATGTGCCAAAGTGGAGATCATAGCTGCGTGGAAAGATAATATAACATGAATCAAGGAATTGTAAAGCATACTCGTTAACACATAACAACACAAGGCCAAAATAGGTGAAAAAAAAGTCGTGTAGATCGAGCGTAGTTTGGGAATTTATATCGAGTAATCGATGTCATATATCTACTTGATGTCTAGGAAAGGATCTTAAGAGTGTGATCCACCTACATAGAGGCAAATATTGAATCAAATGAGATAGAGTAAATCATGATCAATATAGAGAAATATGAACATGTTGGAATTTTACCAATATAAATTTATGGTGAAGGAGAATGCCGATGCCAACACACATTCTCGAATAATGACTCCAAAAAAATCCCACGAATGGCTCAAAATGTAATTGGTTTCAAATGGTGGGACATTGGAAGACTGTCAAACAACATGAATGTTGTAGTTTTACTAGATCCTTGGATTACCCATAACGTTCATGTCTGGTATATCAAAATCATCCTGTTGCTTTGCCTCCATCAACACAAAACCATAGGGGTCTACAGATAAAACAAAGGTCTTGAATCTTGCACTCACCCTACCTAGCAAAGAGACTCATTATGATCTTATTAGCTTTGATACTAGATGTAGAGTGAGATACAGGTTCGCAAAAAATATAAACAACAAGAAACTCTCCTATATTTCTTCAATAATAGAGCTTACAAATATATAAAGAGTAACCTCTATAATAGGCCTCCTCATTTGTCTCATATCATAACTAATTTTAGTAAATTATAGAAACAACATACGTAAGAATACAAGTTGCATAATATTATATAATGATTTGTCTAAAAACTCATTATACTAGATTATATCTCACACTCAAATATTAACTCACTAATACATGTTCACACTAATGATTTCTAATACTCTTTAAGTCATTATCAATTTGACGTGACAAAAATGAAATAACACTAGCCTCGAGTTTGTATCCATAAAGGATAAAATCCCTTGAATAGTTTGGGTTAATAAGAATGGGATCCTGAGAAATTACCTATTTTATCTTCCTTCCACAATCAATTTAAAATCCACATCCTTCATGAGTATTAGATCAATAAACTTAGCCGAGTCTTGCAAAATTAGGAATAAACTTCATAAAAAAATCTATCTTGCGAGGAAAGACTAACATCTTCTTGTGAACTAGAAATGGGAGAAAAATAATGACATATATTCTTTCAGGTAAATGGTAATATCATCCTTAGAAACAATGTGATCTAACAAATTACCCCATGGAATTGCAAAAATACACTTCTTGGGGTTGAGAGATACCCTAAACTCCTTACATCTTTCAAATATTTTCTCTAAAATGATTGATATGATATTTACTCTCTTTTGAGAAAACAATGATATCATCCAAGTAGATGAGGATGAAATCATTTATATATCCTTTAAAATCAATATCCATTACTCTTTGAAATATGACACCCGCATTTGATGACCAAAGGGCATTTTATCATATGCATATGTTCCCCACTTGGTCCTAAATATTGTTTTAAATTGATCATCTTCTATAAGCTTGATTTGATAGAAACATGAGTAACCATAAAGCCTATAAAATTTTTCATCTCTTGCCATTTTCTACAAATTTTGTTCCATAGAGGGTAAAGGTTAATGATTGTTTAATGAGGCCCTCTTGATTCCTTGAAATCCACACATAGCCTAATTTCTCCATTTTTCTTCCTAACAATGAACCAAGATTAGCCACCTAAGAGGATTACTTAATGGGGAATATAATTTTTTCCTCAATGAGCTTGGCTAACTCTTTTCTCATGAGGGGCTCAAATTTGGGGTTACTGGGCCTTTGCTTTATTTTGATTGGCTTGGTATTAGGATCGAGATCTATTGTGTGATGAGCAATGATGGGGTCAAAACCCTTAAGATCTTCATAATTATTTGAGAACACATCATGTTATATATTTATAACATAAAGAGATAAAAGCTTTCTTTTCATCTTCATCACATACCTTTCTAAGTACTAGCTCATTGTCTTATCCAGGTGGTGAATGGTTGGTAGTCCTTATGTTTTGTAGTTATATTCTTTTCTTCTCCCTTAATCATGACTAAAAGATGTGTTCAAGCGTAACCAATCCTTTGGGAAATTTTTTTCCTTATCTAAATGACTTGATCACCATAGCCATCATGCAAATAAGATTGTGATCTTGAGGATAACTCAACTTCATTTTGGATAAATTGAATAATTTTTTTATGATTGTTAAATATTTGCCAACTAACTTCATTATCTAGAATTGATGGTCCTATAATCATTTTAACATGGTATACATTCCCTTGGATTATATCTTCAGCTGGTGAAATTTGTGATCCAATAGCCTTCATCTAGTTTTCTTGTGTTCATCTTGTGCAACATCCACCTAAGTGAATTTAATTTGTTAACATCATCATCCTAATGAAGAAAACAAAAAGTAACTTTCTCATATCCAAGAAACATTTAGAGTTATACATGGGTATGATATATGATTTTGATTGTAAAAGGGCCAAAGAATCCACTCCCACAACTTTAAAGGCTTAGAAATGCTTCCATTTTTATTTTTAGGCCAAAACCTATAAATGACCATAAGGAGGTAGTAGATGGTTTTTGGCTATCAGGGAAGGTTAGGATGTGATTAACTAAAATTAACTAAACTAGGGGAAAGTGTAATGATAGTTGATCTAATATAGGAGGACTAAAAGTTATAACAATGCACTAAAGAAGAATGGAAGAATTTAAAGTAATTATACAAAATGAAATAAAATCTTAAATGTGCAAATATGTAATAGGAAAGAACATAGTTGATTGTTGGATATTGTTGTAGGTTGTCATAAGTATGATAGTAAAATACAAGAGTAGGAACGATCACTCAGAAGTCCCGAAAAGGCCGGATATGGAGAATATGAGTAGGCCCGAGCTATCTATGAAGTCTTACTGGGCACCTTGGGGCACCTTGGTCTATAGAATAGGCACCATGATTTTTGTAAAAGCTCATAAATTTGTTTTCATAGGGTCATAAGATGATCTGGAATATTATTTGTTTATCACACTAGATCTATCAAATTGCGCCAAGTGTGTGAAATAATACAAGATGAAGGAATGACCTACAAAAGACAAAGAAGTATCAAAACCCTAAAAATAAAAGATGTAAAATGAATGGGTCGAATGACCTCAAAGTGCCATAAAAGTGGGCTTACTCATCGAGCACTACACTACATTTCAGACCCAAATTTTTTTTGGTGTGTGTGTGCATGTCGTGCCTAAGGTGCTTGTTATAGCTCAAATTTCCACCCGTCCCAAATTACTAGAATCTTAGATTTAAGATAACATGGGACTATTTCCAAGTTGTGGGAATCAAAGCTGAGACAAACCTCAGAAGAAGGTCATCTTCCTCTACTTACTCCCAATGTAAAACTACTCCTAGGAATTGAAATACAATTATCTAGCTCTACTCTAACTTTACAAGGGACCATGGTGAGAAGGAGATGCATAAAACATAAACCTAAACTACAAAAGGTGATAACACCAAAAGGTAAGGGGATGAATACTCCAACAAGATAGAATATGAAATAAAATGATGGTGAAGAGAGCTAAGAAAAGACCATAGATCAAAACCATATTCAGGGTTCCAATTCCATGATGCACAATGAACACCAGTTCTAAAACAACATATACAACAATAGCCGAGGTAGAAATGAGCTACAAAAATAGAATTTTATTGCTTGAAGATCATGCACAAGATCATCACGATACATGAAGAATATGCAAAATATTTACAAAACTCGAGTCCAATGCATGATACCCTTAGAAAACTTGTGCAACATAAAATGATGCCTTCACATTCCAAATTATCCAACATTAAAACAAGGCATCGCTTTACAATATATAGAAAGATAGAAGGAGAGAAAATGTAGAGGGAAATTTGAATTTGAATTTCTCCCACCAGGTTGACCACCTTCATTTAATTTCTCTACATGCTCTAAAGAAATGCCTAAACGCTTATGAAAATCCATGTCTACACACCATTTTCCTTACTGAAGAAAGAAAGACACCCATACTACATTTAATTCTAGTGGTTGAGCCGTCTTGAGAAGACATTTTGCGTGCAAGAAAAGATTCCTTAGTTTTTATCTATTTTCCTCGATTTGATTCATGAAATCTAATTTGATTGTATAGAGAAGAGAAAAATCTTATTAGATTTGTAAAGATTTTGAAAATCAAATCAAAGGAAGATTGATTTCTGGTTCCTGTGAAAAATTATCATTTTACTTCGTTGTATGGTAATTTTCTCTCAGTCTTGCGTGGTTATTTGATATCCATGGGTGATTCCTTCGTATCACGACACCATAGGCTCCCATGGATTTTGAAATTCCATGGCATGCCTTGATAATGTGACATGATTCCTTGTGACCCATGCTTCATATTTTATTGCTACCTTAGCCCATGACACTTTCCATTGTAGCATGGCCTTGAATATCCACCCACGGAGCCTTTCTTCATTCCGTGAAACTTTCTTCATTTCTACGGCTATATGTAAATACTCTATGGCTATGTTCCTCCATCCACACATACTCAAAACCTATGCATCCTCTCCACATTCATCTTTGAATGTCCACCAAGTCTAACACTTATGCAAGTTGCTCAAATTTTACAAGTGATGCAAAATTGGGAAACATTTTTGGTGACTCATAGGGGTCATCTACCTACTAGATGGATGATCAATAGCCTTAGGCATCCATTGGGCATGGATTCAGGCTGATTGATTTAGTTGTCCTACATTTGACTCCTTTAATTGATGGCAACTGATCCTTAACACCTTGGACTTCATCTTTCAATAGTATCCTTTGAAGACATGGAACCCAGTGTAACAAGATCCTCCAAGAAACAAAACATGTGCAAAGAACTTAGGGGAAGGAAACCTACACTACCAAAAAAATTGTGCTAAAAGCACTTGGAGGAATTGAAATCCTAAGATACTATGTACAAGATGCAATGAAATGTTTGCTAGTGTGAAATCACTTTGCACCCCCAAATAAGTTCTACGAGTCTACTTTTCTAAGGCAAAGTCATTTGGTGTGATTGCATAACATTGAACTTTTCTCGAGGTGTGAGACCTTGCAAAAATGGAAAGCTCTCCAAATAAAAGGATGGGTCCTTATCCCTCTATTTAGGTGCATACGTAAGGATTCGCGGAGGATCTATCTCTATACCTAATCTAAAACTTTCTAATGAAACAAGGATAAAAGAGTATAAGAAATAATAAATGACTAACATACTTTAGGTGATGCACCAAAGGAATGATGAACACTTATTTTTCTAATAGACACAAACCAAAAAAATGCATACAATAAACAAGCACAGATAGCCAAATATATAATGGGAGACCAGATGAAAGAAAAAGAGACAAGAAAGGATCTAAAATCGATCATAGATGTGTTTTATTGCTCTGTAGATTGATACAGTCCATTACAAAGTAGCCAAGAGGTAGAAATGTAATGCAATTTTTGATGGAAGGCCTGAACCCCACAAATCCCTTTGCTAAGAGGAGAAGGGAGCCTATAAAACAAAGAATGTCTAACCCTTTACAATGAATCCTGCCCCCATATTTATAGATTCGATTAGACAAAAGGAAGAGAGAGAGAAGTGGGAAAAGTAGGTTGAAGTTCAACCACTATTGTTAATGCTTCAGATAAAATATACCCCCAAATCCATCTTTACTACATCAATCCTTGGTTCGGTGCCTTAAAGGAAGAGGAAATGGTGAAACAAGATCAAATCTGATTTGGTTGTTGAGGCAAGAAGATCCTGCATTGAAAGCCTGAAGACGTTTCCTCCATTTTCTTCACCTAACCTCCTCAAAATTAAAGTTTCAAACCTTCATGGCATGGATGAGGATGAGATCTTTCCAACGGCATCATATTTGCAATATTTCGAGCCCTGGAGTCGAAAGATATGCCCCTTCAAAGTTTGTATCGGGTTCGTATAAGAGGGTGGGAAAATAGCTTGAAAAATGGGTGCCCTTTTGATATGGGATACGTGATAGCCAGATTGGAACAAAAATTGGGCCTACATGTCCACAATTTATCTTTTTCCCTTTCCTTTGATTCCTTGCTTTGGCTTTGACTCGGGCCCAAATGCCGACTTTTTCCTTGGGTGGAGTTGCGGGCCATTTTGTAACTTTTACCCCCTTGAAGCGAGCGCCATCTGCGGCACTTGGCATTCTCTGCTTACACCTTTATACTTAGCCAATTTTGAAGCCTTTTTGTCGCCTTTTGACTCTATTTCCTCTTATGTGGGATCATGGTAGATCCAATATTTGGCATGGTGGTGAAATATGGATAACAATTTGGTGACTCATGGGGGTATCTTCTGCTAGATGAAAAGACCAATTAC
>CM031237.1:498046151-498168651 GCA_018340775.1 Taxus wallichiana var. yunnanensis | reverse complement strand
CATTCTATTTTTGGATTCTATGTATGGTATAAATGTAATTACATTGTTGTAGCATGTTGGGACAAAGTGACTCGTCCTCTATTAAGTGAAACAGTTATGTATCATTGATTAATGAGATTCTTACTTTGATGTTATGCTAATGAACTAGGCTTAGAAAAGTGCTCTAACCCATGCTTGTTCAAGTTTCTATGTGTTGATCTACCATATTTAATAAGTGATTATGAACATGTTTTTATATCAAGATTCCTTAATAAGGTGTGTGAATCATGATAATATTCTACACTTACTTACCTTTAATAATGATGATCAAATTTTATAGGCAATTATGATTCATGAACATTGGCAATGTGATTCGGTACATGATATAAATAAAATGGCACTCGTATAAGGTGTATACAATTTTAAAGAGCTTAAGCTAAGGTGTAAAATATGATTTAATAAATTCTAAGGCTACCACCATTATTTTGCTTTAACAAAGCTTGACCGTAATAATTCAAAGGCCTAAGTTAATGACTAAAGTTATTTCCTGATATGATTTGAAACTTATGTATATTGCAAGGCACTATGCCAAGGGGAAATCCTAACCCTACACAAACTATATTGAGGTTTTAAAATTATTAAAGAGTAGGCCTATACTCATAAGTTGGGGCATGAATTCCAAGGGTTGAAGGTACTAGTAGACCAATGTTTAGGTTTCAAATTTTTTGAGGCCTATTGTTAAGGTGAGTTGTCACTATGACCTTCATAGCATGTACTCATTATGAATTTTATTAAAAATCATTTATTAAACACCACCACCAATTTTGTGGTTGAGATGGTCAAGTTTGAAGCACAATTATCAATGAGACTAAGTTAAACTTGGTAAACTATTTTCAAATGAAAAAACATCACTAAATTTTGAATTGGTAAGATGGGTGGCGTAGGATAAGGAGGGAAATTATCACCACCCTGCCATGCATTAATGTTTTTGGAATTCCCTCCACCGCCTTTGGGAAACCGTGATGTGGTTTTGGGGGAGTAGTTTGATTGTTTTGAGTATTGTTGTTTTTTTACTAAGGGGGATATGTTTTCAAACCCGCATGTAATGGAATTTTGATTATTTTTCTCTCAGTCTTTACTTGATCTATTGCATGCAATGTGTAACTGTGAATGGGAAATTTAAGTAAAATATTATTAGTTGTGGTCAATAAATAAGTATGGAAAACTTGAGAGATTTTTTTTTTATGGACTTGATTTTGAATCATTGCTTGCGAAGGAGAACTTGGAAAGGAAGGAAAAATGAAAAATGTAGTACTAGGCATGATAAGCTCTACTTTCCTCTTGATGGTTTACTCTGTTTACTATTTATATAAATGAGAACTCTGTAATATTTTTAGTTAGATTTTGTTGTAGGAGTTCTGAATGAATTACTACTTGTGGGTGTTATCGTTTTTGGTCATTACTTGGTTTATAAATTGAAAGAAAACTCCACAACGTTGTTAATCAATTTCACAAAATGGATTTTATGGAATATTTCTTTCTAGGTATTAATTTTGGAAGATTTCATTAATGAAAATTGTGCTTGCATAAGATCTGAGGGTTAAACCATGTCTTCGTGGATTTTTATTGTGTATTATTCAAACGGAAATAAAAAAGGTTATCTATGAGTAGTTTTGTTGTGTGAAAATAGTTGTACCTTGACCCAAATTTTCTATGACTATCCTTTCCAAATCCTTGAATATGTTTAAGACACATGTATCCTTTGCTCGTTTTCTTGTAAATAAAATACCCAAAATATATGGGTGTGCATTGTTTTGTGTAAACATATTGTGTCAAACCGAGTCTAGGATTTAGAAGTCAAATTATCTGTGTGATATCGTATATTTCATCTTTAAGATATTTGTTTTGTTTTAAAACTTCATTGGCCACCTTGACTTGTATTTGTTGTTTACAACAATTTAAACCTATAATACATGGGTGACGATGATCTATATACTGTATCTTATGTCGAATGTATGAATTCTAACTCTATTATTTAGTAGTTATCATCCCTGAATAAAGATAAAATTCTATGATCGAAACTGACATTCCTATGTGGGTGATACAACTGAGTGCTTGCTATGTCGATATTTTCATTTGCATGATTATGTATATCTTACCTTTATGAATGTTTGTTGGTGTATAGTAATACACAAACATTTAAGGCAATCTGGTTATGTTTATTGTTGTTAATAATCAAACCTAGATCATTTTATGTTCCAGGATGGAAGGTGATGTCGTCCATTATTAAGAACACGACCGTATTAATATGGAAAAGGTGTGTTCCCTTCGTTGAGTTGTTTCACTTGGTTGGAATGGTTAGTTTTGTTGTGAAGGGAAAATTGTGACCTTATCACTATCATAGTCACTAGGGTAAGTAATTCTTACCTTAATCTTATCAAATCAGGTTGCTTTCTGTTATGAAGTTATTGATATTTAAACATTAGCTAGTCAATGGTCAATGATTGAACGAAGGTTCAAGACAAGGCTACAATGAAGTACTTGGGTGCAATAAGTAATTGTGTTGATTAAATTCCTTCTTGAATAAATTACTATTATTCTAATATGGGGTACTTAATAGTATGTTGTTGCTAATCATAATGATATCTATACGATATAATGAATCCATTGAAATGGATTATATAAATTGTACCATAAGTTTATGAATATCTATATGATTGATTAAGTATTTTATAATACTAATATAAATTATGGAGTTTATATGGTATTGATGCAATTATTGAACTTCGTCTGAATTGTAGTTATATACGTTTATAAAGAACAATTTATGAAAATTTGGTTAACATTATGTTAATTATACTTGATGAACGGATTTAAGGACAAATTACCGATGTACTAAGTATTTATCATTTTATGTTACAATTGTAAGATTGTGTTCTTGAAGTTAAGATGTATGATTTATGATTATGCATCATTTAATTTATGTAAATATTAAATGACATAAATCATAAAGCGAGAATCGATCTTATCATGCCAATTCTTTTGAACCCTGACCGTGGCTACAATCTAACATATGGAGTAATTTAAGTCCGAAATGCGAATGAAGTTGAAAGAATACATTTGTTCAATTTGATTTATTAAGGTTGTATTGAAATATGTGGTGAATTTGTAATTAAGTGGAATAAAATTATCTTGTTGATTGATTAAGAGGACAATGTAGCCTATTATGTATGTATTTGTTTCAAAAGGAATAAATATGATGTATTCAATATTTTCTTGAAATTTGATTTGCATCGGAAAAACATATGAAAGGTATCCTTATCTTAATTATTTATATGATAAGAAAATTACATGATTTAATATTATGTATTAGTAAGAAGAACAAATATTATGTACTTAATGAATGATATATGCACATTTGCATTATTAATGGTTCTAAGTATATATTGTTGTGTATGTAAATAAAAATAGTACTTATATACTAAATGATATATGTGGAATTTAAGTTACATATGTTTGACTTATATGAATATGATTGTTGTTTAGTAATTGTAATAGATCCTATTAAGTTCTATTATAGACTTATTATTTGTGCAAATGGATTAAATATGATATATGAAATTAATGCAATATGTTGGTTTAAATCTGTAACTTGCAAACATAATGATTTTTTTGGAATGACTCTAAACATGCAATTGATATTTATGAATCCCTCATTAGATTCTTAAGTATGAATACTAATGTAAGGGGAGTATCACTAAGACTTAGGAATTAATCTCTCGTAATCTATTTAATTATCTTAAGATAGTTAAGATACAATGTTTCAAATTAGTGAAACTTGGGAGACCTTCTCACTATGGCGTAATACCCATATAATGAATTAGGTCATTATTTGGTTCTTTATGCGGTATAGTAGCTATACTAAGTTATCTTGTAAAGCCCCATTAATTGTGACAGTCCTAACACATTATAATTCAAGTATTATAAAGTTTCAAATGTTGATGGTACTGCACAAATATGTACATCGATGCCAACTATGATACGATGGTCATTACGAAAAATGATATCTCATTGTGATAAATTAAATGTCTAATAAATTCAACGCATACATGGGAGTAACTATTATTGAAGTACTTAGTGTTGTTAGATAAAATAAAATAAATCTATAGACCTAGATCTCTAGGAATGGAATTAAACTAATAAAAGTATACTCACTTAGTTAATCTAAATGGGAGGACTAAAACACTATAATAAATGTACTAAATTAGTATGGAATAATTACAAATAATTATACTAAGGTGAAATAAAACCCGAAGTATGCAAGTAAAGAAAGAAAGATGACTTAGCTAATTGGCAAAGACTGCCGTAGGTTGTCAAAGCTCTGAAAATAAAATTTGGAAGTGTGAAGACCACTCGAAGTCTTGCAAAGGATGGATCTGGAAGATCTGAACTAACTAGGGTGCTTGGGAAGGTACTTGGGGTGCCCAAAGGTTCCCGGTCTATAAATTAGGCGCCTTGATCTCTGTAAATACTCAAAATATGAATTCTATATGGTCGCAAAGTGATCTAAAGATCTTCCTGTCTGTCACATTAGATTTATTGAGTTGCATCGGATGTGTAAAATAATGAGATGATGACCTAAAAGAAGTAAAGAAGTATCAAACCCTAATAAAAATAAAAATATACAAAATTAATGGGTCAGACTAACTTCAACTCGCCAAAATAGCAATCTTAGCGATGAGCTAGAAACAAATTTCTAGCACGATGAGATCAATCGAAGGGTTGGTGAGTTACGAAAGGACAACTTGAGGCTAGGTGAGGTGAATATCTCATGCACCAAGCAAGCCAAAGAAGAAGACTCAGTCGATTCGTAAGCAAGAATGAAGATCAGGCTCACTATGAATGAAATGGAGTCAGTCATGATAATATGAATTAGCTCACAACGTAGAGCTCATAGATCAAGTGGAGGCCGAGAATATCGAGTTAATTGTGGAGATCGAAAAGAATGAGTTGATCTCGGCTGAACGATTGAGCTCATAGATGTTGGGGGTCTTCGAGAATGACAAGGTGGGTTCACTCGATGTAAACCAATGCAAAGTGTGGAGTAGAGATGGTAAATATATGGGCCACTGAGTTAGAATGAAGGAATCAACATGGGAGAAGATTCAAATGGTGCATGGGGAATAGCTCGAGTGATTTTGAGTTCAAAAACTAGCGCGGTCATACGGTCATGCTCATAGAAGGACAATGACATAGAATGTTGGGATGGATCTTAATAGGCAAGTAGACCGAGTGATTTTGGCAGATGCAAGGTGATCTCGTGTAAGGGAGTCTTTGGCTTGACATGGTTGTAAAGAGGCCAAGCCCAACTTGGGAGAATCAAATCAAAGCCAAGTCACTCAGCCAATATTCCATGGGTGGTGAGCTCGGTCAATGCGCTCAAATGAAGGATAACTTGATGCATATCAAACAGAGCTCGTGGAGATAGAGCTCGGTGGTGAGCTCGTGTAGAGGAGTTTTGGGTTCGTCATTGGAGAAAGAAGGAGGATCTCGACACTAACTCGGTGAGTTGGCTCAGCGAGCCAACCACCGAGTTGGTCTTTTTTGGCCATTTCTCATGAAACCCCTATTTGGTGTAAACCAATTCTAAGGGGGGCCCACCATAATTTAATTAAATTAATATTTTAATTTAAATATTTAATTAATAATATTTTTATTATTATTAAAATATTTTATTTAAATATTCTTTTAATTAATTGAGAAGATTAGGTCAATAGGTCATTAATGACACATGATGGAAGCTTCTCAAAGTGGTTCAACCAACTATAATAAATACATCACGTGCCTTCAATTTAGGAAGGGAATTTATGAATTCTTCTCTCCTCTCTCACAACTTCTTCTATAAATGTAAGTTGGAAGCTCATTCCAAGAGGTTGGACAAGTTAGAATTCTGAGACAAGTATATAATTTTCAAGAAACCTCTTTCTTTTGAAAGTTGTCCTTATATGTTGAGGGAATTTTCAAGCCTCGTTTTAAGACTGTAATGACAAATATATCCTCTTCGAATGTATGATGCATTGTGCATGTTTTGAAGTAGTAAAAGTGTGTGTTTTGTGACTAATATCAGTCCTTTCATCCTTCTACACTTCTTTGTGTCTTTCTCATACTTGCAGGTACACGGTGCAAGTTCAAGTTTCTATTACAAGTTCTTGGAGTTTTGTGTTTATCAAATGGTGGAGTATTACATGTAGTTGAGTTGTGGTGCTTGTTCACCATTCTCAATTTCATATTTCTTCACTAGAAGATTGATAGATTGTTTTATCTAAAAAATTTAAGGGAATGCATGCTTCCTAACTTGTGGTATTTCATACCCTCTTTAAGTTACAGTAGGTGAAGTTGACTTGTGGTACACAACACCCTCTTCAAATCAACCCTTCCTAAGTGTAGCAACACCCTTTTTTGGTACATCACCATCCCATAGTATAGTTTCATTTCTCCATTTAGTTTAGGAAGAGGAAGCTGGCCTTATCTAGAGGCTCACCTCGATCCGAAGTTCCATGGCTTAAGAGGTGATCCCATGTTTCCCAATCACACTGAACACCCTATTCACATTCGGCCATTCGAAGGGTAGAGTGACTTGGAAAAAATAGTTTTTGGAACACCGGTGGGACAGAGTTGGTACTTCTCTTCTCACTTGCAAAAATCAAAGTACCTGGCGACTCTATATCTCTAGATTCCAAATATTAGTACATTAACTTATGTGAAGAATTTAGACAAGAGCTTCTTCAAAGCAAGGAAATTATCAAGCATATCGAACTATCCTTGTCTCCTCCAAAGAGAAGAAGAAGAGGCATTTCAACATCACCAATTACAACTTTACCTTGTAGGGGTCATTAAACTCCCCTTACGGAAGGTTTCCTCCACCAAGGAACAATCAACCTCTTGTTGTTATGGCACGAAACCAAGTTTTTCCCCCTTTTAATGTAAGAAATCCTCTTCTGTTGGCTCAACGTGACCCTATACCTATTGTGAAACTCAAAATTTTTACTTTGTAGTGCCGACTCAAACCATAAGCAATATAAATAATAAAAATAAATAAAAAAGTAAATAAAAGGAAATGATTTACGTGAGTAGGTGGGAAGGGGTGGCGTGTGTCAGTGATCTACGGGCATGGTGGTGGAGTGTGGTGAGTGGGAAGTGTACATAAAGCATGGGCATCCATCAAAACATAATGCAAAGTGGACTATTGTTAGATGTTGTAGTTGTGATGGCTCTATTAGACATGCTTGCAAAATGTTTGACTGAAGGTCTTAAAAGAAAAAAAAGTTTTTTTAAGACTGCAATGGTTGCAGGATACGTACACAATGGATTGTTGAAAAAAACACTGGGAATTTACAGCGAATTCTTTGACTAGTGTGAATCCAAATGCCATGAATTTTCGGCAGCCTCCTTGTGTCTGCATATAATGGGAGCTTTGGGATCAGGGTACTCATACCTAAATGCCTGAAAGAAATGTGAGCTCTAAAACATGTTTTTAGTCTCCCTTTTAAGCATAAAAGATATAGGAATTTGATCAGATACGTGGTTGCAGTGTTTGACTAGATGAAAGAATGAAACAACTTCTCATGGAATGTGACTATTACAAAGCATACTGAAGGCACATATTTCCTTGCGAGGCAAATGCACACTGCTGTTTCACCATGTAACAAGCGGTCTCCAAGTTGATGAGTTTTCACTTGCTAGGGTGCTTCTAGCTGTGCCAAAATGGAAGCTTTGGAGCAGGGTATGGCCGACCATCTAAGCATAATGGAAATTTGTTTTTTTATTTCCAGTTTTCCCTCTCCCAATTTGCGCCAAAATAGGGAAGCTGCTCAAAGATGTTGTATCAATAGGTATTGGTGGAAGCTCCTAGGAAGCTCACTACACTTCAAATAGATCCGGAGGTAGTAAAGCATGCAAAAGGACGTCAGTTGCGAGTTCTGGAAAACATGGATCAAATTGATGTAGCTCGGAGTATTAATGGTTTAAACCCAGAAACTACATTAGTTGTTGTGGTATCAAAGACAATTACAATAGTAGTCACAATGCTAAATGCTCGGACATTAAGGACATGGGTTGTATCCACCCTTGGGACTGATGTTGTTGCAAAGCACATGGTGGCAGTTAGCAAAAATCTCAAGCTTGTTAAATATTTTGGAATAGACCCCCAGAATGCTTTTACATTTTGGGATTGGGTTGGTGGTCGCTACAGTGTGTGCAGTGTTGTGGGTGTATTCCCCTTATCACTTCGGTATGGCCTCCCTATTGTTAGCAAGTCACCGTGATGGAGTTTGGGTTGTTGATGCTCGCGAGTCATTCGACGAAATGCCTAATTAAGATGTAGAACCAAATCCCTCAGTTTCAGTCGACTTCGTTCCTCCAGGCATGGTTCATCTTCCCTTACCTCTCATAATTATCATGTTTTAGTTCTCTTTTGCAACTTAATAGAATTTTAAAATATTAGGATTTTAATACCGTTAAATGTTTATTTCAACTCGTTGCAAAAAAACATTGAAATTTCGTGTCGAAACTCACAAAGTCAAAATAACCCATTTGCATTAAAACATGAACTCCCACCCTCATTTTGAGGTGATGTAGAAAACTTCATACCCAACTGGATCACTACAACATTGTTTTATCGACTAGATGAAATTGACTTTCTAGTAATAACGTTGATCATCTCCAGTTTAAATAGTTAATTTTTGCTTTTTTTTGGAGACTCATTAAGTACCCTTCATAACTCTAATAACGAGATGTTAAGCTTCATTCATGTACAATGTTGTGTGAGAGAGTCACCTTAACCTCGGTTTGACCTTTGAATGAACATATGTGATCCTTTTGATGCTCTTATAGGAGCCCTACTACACTTTGGTTTACGTAGTAGAAAGTTGTTAAATCTAGAAAGTTGGCTTTCATTTTGAACCGCCATTTAAAACCTAGATAGAGAATTTATTCCCCATTTTCGCAAACCTCTAGTGTTCTTACTAGAAAATTGCATGGAACATTTAGTTTAGGGAAAATAATTTTACGGATAGTTTGGCAAAGCCATTTTGCTGAGGTCTCTGGTCACAATTTGACAACGTCAAACTGGACCAATTTTGACTTGTTGCTCTAGAAAACTTGTTTCCATTTGAAAATGGTTTTCTAGTTCTCATCCCGTCAACTCTAATGAATTCTACTTATATAAGGGAACTTGTAGGAAGTGTCTCGTTGCGTGTTTATCCATCGAACATCAATTTTAGACATGGTTTTCTGAACCCTCGAGCTAACTTTTGTCCATTTACAACTAGGACATTTATGACCTGTGGCCTCAGAAAACTAGCCGCCAAGCGTAAACCATTCACGAGTTCCAAATTTTGTCGATTGCTTTATGAAATATTGGTATATCGGTGGTCACGTATAAATTTAATCGTGGTGTGTCTGCTCATCGGAAGACTACATTTGAAAGTGGTTTCTTAGCCTTTGAGCCCGTTTTGAACGTTTTTGTAGTTAGCAAGAAAATATAAAAATCGAAAGTTGTGGGACCCTCGTCGGGTTGCCAAACCACCATGAAAATTTTTGACACATGTAAATAACTGTTTAAAAACTCTATAGTGTATCTTGTTGTGTGCAATAGAACTTTTGACAAAATGGTGTTTTCTCTCTCTTCCCTTCTCTTTCTCTCTCCTGGGTTATTAAATGAAGCGAAATGAAATGTAATGAATACATGTCTCTAAAAATTTTCTTTCGATTGCAAATTTTAATTATTATTATTATATGTAAATGGGAAAACTAAAAAAAGTTAATTATATTATATTAGGGTGAATGCCATGCCAGCGATTTATCACTGATTTCATGCTCACGTGGTTTTGTAGGATGAAAGAATGATGACGAAAAGGTGATGTGTAATTTATTAATTATCATTGTAATTTGTATATTTCATTGTAAAATGAATATATGTATAATGTAGTCTCATGTTACAGAAAGTTATAATTGATAATTTGCTAATCTGTATGAGATGCTAGCTTTTAGGGATATCTAGGAAATGTGTATTTAATTATAGGTTCAATTTGATTCATAGTACGTATGGTAAAAAAAAAGGGGGGTTTGATATATATATATAAGGTAAATGAAATTGAAGTAATATCTTGTAGTGCATATTCAGTGTTCAAATAATGATTAATGAATCACCTTGTGTGTTCTTACTTTGTAAATGTAATAAAGAGAATTAAATCGAAACACTCTACCCTCGTTCAATATCGGGACACAACTTGTTTTTTCAGGTGTGTTACTTCTACCCTAGAAGACATAGTAAGCCGTAGTATGAACTTAAACTTTGCACTCGATGGAACGTCCTAATTTAGGTAAATCAGAGCCCAAGAATGGGCTTATCGTCTTAGTCAGAATGTTTTGTGACATTGTCATAAACCTATTTGATAGGAGCGACACAGTCAAACTTCTTTTGGAGTAAGTAAAACTAACTTTTCCTTCGTATCCTAGTGGACTACCTTGTCATCTGAAGATAGATCTAAAAAAATTATTTTCCTCATCGAATGAAATCTCTGTTGGATCCAGATGACATAGATGGAGGTTGTGACTTAGTTGTTTTAAGTCTTAAACTCTTGTTATTGAACCCCTTAGCTCCATTCGGATAAATGTGTTACTTTGGTTTCTATCAACATAACACCTTGGTTGTTTTGTGAGGGGGTTTAGCATAAGTGTGTCCTCTCACTTAAAAAAATGTATTTGTAGTTAAGGGGTAGACCCTTAGGTGAAGTTGGAATTAATCTAAAAATTAGTTGATTCAGATGTTAACTTGGGTTCGTGTGTAGCTTCAAGTATTTTTATCATTTATGTCTTCAAGAGGTTAGACAAACAGTTCGTAACTCTTTTCAAGACAATGCTAAAAATAAGACCATAATGTGACGTAGAAAATAAAGCATATAAGAGTAAAGATGAGATTTGAGGTTCAGAATAATGCCACCCTTGAAGACCTTATAACTCAATTAAACATACTCTTTTGTTTCAAAGAATATGAATTGTTCTTGGTGTGAGCAACCTTCGAGAAAACAAAATACATATATAAATCACAATGGTATTCCTCAAGTCATTGAATTGGAATAACTATGGTAGGGAAATAACTAACCCATGATCGAGGTATGTTTTCGGTAATAAGCTATCTTGCATCTAAATCTCCGTTAAATCCTAATATCACTATATGGACACCAAGTCACATTCACATGAGTTGTAAGAGTAAAAAGGTAGACATTGAATTTATGTTCGAGAAGAAGATTCTTAACATAAGAACAAGATACTTAAGTATTTTATATGCATTCGAATTATGCCAAATAAGTATGCAAGTTATGGAAAGTTTTGTAAAGAATAAGTAGCCAACTTAAAATGGTCGAACTGTAAATTAAATGTGGAATGAACTTAAAGTTTCTGTAGGTGGAAAACAAGGAATTTATCCTTGTACAATAATGTTCTTGGAATGTTAATCGTAACTAAAATACAATTAAAGAAATGATGTGTTGTGGGTTCGCCATTCCTTGAGTCTTCTTTTTGTGTTTAGGGGCATTGCTAGTATTCGTTCATTGGGAAAAGTGTGGCATTGACATGCCTATGTTGTTTTCATGTGTCTATGTGAGTTGATGACTTATGTGATTGTCGTATGCGAGTTGAGTTTCTGTACTTGGAGCCCTTGTTGTGTTGTGTGTAGTGAGCAATGTAAGTCAAAAAAAAATTATCCTGGTTTTTTTACTATTGTATTTGGGTGTGTAAAATGTGGGCATTAGATTTACCCTTATAGAGTCGGGAAACTCACATTACTCTAGTAGAACATATTCTTGATGTAGCTAGAATTTGTGCAGTACATAACATCACAAAGGACAACGTTGCAGTTAGGCTTCTTGCTACCTCTTTCAAAGGAAAAACACTTCAATGGTTTTGAGGGTTAAGTGTTGGTACTATAACCACTTGGGATGAGTTAGGAGAAAATATTTGTAAACAATTTGAAGAAAAGAGTGATCACCTGTCACTCTTGGAACATCTCACTACCATAAAGAGATCTCCCCAATAATACATGAGTGATTTCAACTTCTGATTCCACAAGACCTGGAATAGGATTCGGAACTCATAAATCCTTCTTCAAATAATGCATTCTTGTACTATTTGTGAGCCTTGAATAATGATGTAGTAGTTGTGATCCATTTTATGGGAGGGACTACACTACCTGATGCCTATGACATAGCCATAAGAGTGGAGAATTCCTTGATTCAAGTTGGAAAGATAGCTCCATGACCGCCAATGTCATTGTTGTCTCGGATCTTCAAAACAATCAGCCTACCATTGCTCCTATTCCAACACCCTCTAATCAACCAGCTCAGTCTACCCTTACCTCTCCAAATGACCTATTTGAATTTAAGTCACTACTACAAACTTTTGGGAACAAGCTTATTACACTCAAGAGACAACAATTTCAATACAATCATCCATACCAGCCACAAAATCAGCAATACCAGGATAACTTTCCTCTTTTCAAGGGAACAATCAGCCTAAAAAAAATTGTAGGTCAAGCTATAGATGTCGCCTTTAAACTTTTAGAACCCTCTTGTTGCTATCTCATTAAGAGCCATAGTACATGTCCAAAATAATCTAGTTTAAGACTATGAATGGTGTTATCATTTTTCTCAAACCCACAATCAAAATATTTGTCAAAATGGAGTTCTTAGTCAGACCCTTATGGTTCAAAGTGTATGTTCCCCTTCAGAGTCCACAAAAAAATCATCTACGTAGGAAATAATAGATTAACCACATACATATGAAACCACTTTGATAAATTAGCAAGTAGAATATTTTTACATGTTGAATATAGATTCCTCATCGGTGGTGGAAAACACTCGGTCTAAAAAAGAGAGAAATGGAACCTCAAGCTTCCAAATCTCATTAAGCATCCACTTCACAACCTAGTCCATAAGTTGTGGTTAATAAATATGTGGGAAAGAAACCGCGAAACACCTACTAGCCAAGTTGCGAGGAAATACAGTTCATCAGGCATCACGGTACCCAATAAGCATTTTTCAAAGGACGATCCCAATGCCTAAAGAAGTATCAACAAAGTAGGAGCAATTCCCTTCAGCATAGTGGAATAGATGAAGAAAACCAACCTAAGTGTTACTATATGGGACGTCCTCTCAATCCCCTCTCGGAGGAATGTGTTTGAGAGGCTCTAAACATTTTTTTACAAATGACGAGATCATCGAATCATAGAAAAAAACCACTACAAGTTTGTGTCAACCAGAAGGGAAAATTACCCCAAAGGCAAACAAACCACCACCATTCTATATTTCCCTGATCATTGGTGACCACCTGGTACATAATTACATGATTGATTCTGGTGCTAGTAGCTCGGTCATGCCCAAACAATTACAGATGTGCTAGGCATATAGTATATACCAGTATTTAGAGGATTTATTCAGCTAGATGGCACATCCGTCAAAACTATTGAAGTTATTAAAGGACTTCAACTTACCATCCATACATGACCAATTTTTTCATTCACTCGGGACATATCAGTCATTGATCTCCTCCTCTCTTCGCGATCTTCCTATCACGATATTTCACTGCTAAGATGGGTAGTTATCTATCGGCTAATTGGTCACATATCATTCTTAGGACTCAATACAAAACCAAAGTAGCTATAAGGGTGGAACCAATCTTCCATAATCATGTAGAACCCTACACTATTAGTCATATAAATGGGAATTACACCATCGGTGATCCAAAAGAAGAAGATGTTGATCATGAGCCGACTACTCTTGTTGAATAAGTTCCTATTATTGTGTTGAATGAAGTAAGTAGAGATCATCAGTACGATCCCTACATTTATGTGTTGGTAGAGGAAGAAGTTGGTTTGCTATTGTTAGAAGAGATGGGATTGGGTACATACTACATTTATGAAGAAGATACGATCATACCATAACTTGTCAAAACACCAAGCAATTATGAAGGACTATGGAAATTGTTCTTTGATGGCTCGAGAAGTAAGAATGGATCTCGGTGCTGGTGTTATGTTAATTTCTCTAGAAGGAGATAAGTACTTCTCATCTTTTCAATTGCAATTTAGTTGCACTAACAATGTTGTTGAATACAAGGCCCTTGTGCAAGGAATTCAGCTAGCCCAAAAGAAGGGAATCAAATCCTTGAATATTTTTGAAGATAGTGAGTTAGTTTTTCATCAAGTGATGGCACGTAGTGCATCCAAAAATGATATTTTAAGATCATACAAGAACCGAGTTTGGGATTTGATTGAATATTTAAGCTTTTGTGATCCACATGGTTCCTAGAAATCAAAAACAAGATGCGGATAGGATTCGTACGATTGGATCACAATATGACATACCCATTGATATCATGAAAGAAGGGTAGCAATCCATCAAAGTGGTGGTTTGACCTAGATTCTCTGATAACATGAGTAGTTGGAAAGTGTTTGATAATGATATACAAATTGTCCTTTTCCTACAAGAAGAGGCATAGTTTGTTGTAAAAAATCAAGATAAGTTGTAAGAATAATATGTTGATCAAATCATACAATTAAAAAGCAAAAACTACCAAAACTCTTAGTCCCTCTAGAATCCATCTTCAATTGGATGATCAAGCAAAAAGACAAATCTCTAACATGGTGGTCAAAGAAGAAGATTTTGAGGAAGTCGAGGTAGAAAATGTGAATTTTCTGAAGATTAGGAAAGTGTGTACTTCTAAAGAGAAAGAAGCTTTCATCAAAAAATTTCAAGAGTTTCATGACAATTTTGCATGGAGCTAAAAGACTTGCGTGGTTTTGATCCAGTCTAGCACAACATACCATCAAACCTGGAACCTAATTCTAAGCCATTTCATCGAAACAAAGGCCAATTAATCCCAAAATTGAGCCACTAATGAGAAAGGAGATAACTAAACTCATCAACGCCTATATAATTTTTCCCATCAAGCATTTCTCTTGGGTATCTAATCGGTGCTAGTAAGGAAGAAGAACAGAGAGATTTATTAGTGCGTAGATTTCAAGGATTTGAATTGTGCATCATTGAAAGATCATTATCCTCTTCCATCAATGGAGAAAATCCTTCAAATGGTGGTAGGAGCTCAAATATTTTCTTTACTCAATGGATATTTAGGTTACAATCAAATTTTGGTCCAAGAATTTGATCAATTCAAAATGATTTCACTACCAAGTGGGGCACGTATTCTTACAACAAAATTCCATTTAGATTATCCAATACCAAGGCTACTTTCCAAAGAGCCATGGATATGGAATTTAAGGGACTAATCAATGATATCATCTTGGTTTACCTTGATGATATAACTATATATTCTAAGCATGTAGAAGACCACATCACGCATCTAAGGAAAGTTTTCCAAAGATGTAGAGAATTTGGGGTTTCACTTAACCCCAAGAAATGTATTTTTGTAGTGCATGAGGGAAATTCATTGGGGAATGTTGTTTCATTAGAAGGATTTGTCAATCAATATATCTAGGATTCATTCAATTATGTCCTTATATCTCCCAAGTCACAAGAAGGGTCTTCACAGTTTTCTGGGAACCATAAATTTCATACATAGATTCATCCCTGAATTCGTAGCATTGGCTAAACCATTAACAACCATGCTGAATAAAAATATGCCATTCTCATGGATGAAGGAAGGAAGAGCTTAGAAGCCATCAAAATGGCCATTTCTCAATCTCCCATGTTGGTGAACCCTGCATTTGATAAATACTTTATCCTGTATGCTTTTGTAGGTCAATGAAGAATTTTAGGTATCCTCACCCAACAACAAGGTCAAATATTCATTCTTTGAAAAAACAATTCTTTGAAGTTATTCAAACTTTGAATAAATTCAAGCACATGTTGTCCAACAATAGAATTCATTTGATGGTGTCTCATCCAGTGTCAAGGAATTTTTTTTTAACAAAGAAATGAACGAAAAGTGTGTTGGATGGATCACGAAGGTGATGGAGTATGATGTGCATATCAAAGTTACGAAACTTGTCATAGGTAAAGGTTTGTATCAACAACTTGTTGCAGACATGGAATCAAAAGGTGATGAGGGTGTGACGCTCCTAAACACCGATGAGGGTGATGATCAAGTTGACTCGTTATCCAAAATGTATATATCCTGTGAACATGGATAAAAATCAAAGATGGAGTTTCTGTCTTCGGTCTATTCCATATGTTCTGGTAGATAATGTTCTCTTTCGAAAGGATTTGAACGATGTTCTCTTTCGGTGCATGGGACCAGAACAGGTAAGTAAGATATTAGAAGAGTTTCACAATGGCCTATTTGGAGGACATTATTCTACATGAACAATTGCTACCAAGATCATGCAAGCTAGCTACTATTGGCCAAATTTGTTCAAAGATTCCCATCTCTAGGTAAGGAAGTGTAAGGAATGTTCCTTTTTCATTGACAAGTAGAAGTTGATAGCTCTTCCGCTGTATCTAATTCAAGTGGATCGACCCTTTGTTCAATGGGGTTGGACTTCATCGGAATGATTAATCCTCCATCTAGTGACAGACATAAATGGGTCCTTACTACAATGGACTATTTTACTCGATGGATAGAGGTGGTAGCATTAAAGGAGAGAAATGAGAAGGTAGTTTTTGATTTCTTGGAAGGTATAATGACAAGGTTTGGTGTTCCATTTACAATCATTTCAGAAAATGCAATGGATTTTATTGGTATGAAGTTGAGTGAATGGGCTATTAAAAATGGGGTCTACCTCAAGACTTCGTCTAATTACTATCCGCAAGGAAAGAGATTGGATGAGTCTAGCAACAAAAATCTCATTAGGATTATTAAGCGAAAAATAGAAACTAACAGAGGACTTGGCATACACAACTTAAGACCGATTTATGGGAAAATTGGATCACACCTAAAAGGGCCATTAAAAATTCTCCTTCCATGCTTGTATATGGAAGAGAATAAAAACTTCCACTCTCCTTAAAATTACCTTCTTTGGAGTTAGATCATTAGCTTGAAGTTATAAAGAATGATCCTTTAACAGTAAGGTTTGCTAAAATCATGGAATTAGAAGAAGTGGGAAATAAGGCTATGAAGATGTTGGAGAAACATCAGGCTCAGGTTAAGAAATCTTTTGACAAGAAAGCGTCCGACAAGCATTTTCAAGAAGGACATTTAGTTCTCAAATGGGATGAAGATCAAGCCAAACCAAGAAAGCACAACAAGTTTGATGCTCTCTGGAGTGGTCCATACATTAGCACGAGTTACAAAGAGGTGAATTCATTTTGTCTATCTAGGATAAATGGAGAAGAAATCCCCATTCATGTGAATGGGATAAATCTCAAAACTTTATTTTGATATCATTCCACCAATCTGATTTAGCTAGGTTTTTTCCTCCAAGTGCTTATGCACATTGTTGTGTGTTTTTTTATTTTGATTTCTTTTTGTTGTGTTTTGTGTTGTTCTTCACATTGTTTCATCATTGGAGGTTTTCAAGGAGAGGAAGGTTAAAAATTTCCATAAGAGTTTCATACATCTATTTCAGTCAAAATTTCATAGTATGTCATAAATGCCAAATATTTATCAGATGCACTATACCTCATGCCTAACATTCCAAGGAGGTTCAAGACTGGCAATGCTCAAGGAGATTCTAGGATATATCACAGAAGATCAAATCACTTTCAAGATTCCAACATTTGAATCCATGCCCAATGGATGACTTAAGGTTACTGGAATCATGCTTAGCAGACAATCATCCCTGAGAGGTTTCCAAAATGTTATCTAATTTTACACACATGAAAAAATTGGACAACGGGTTTCTATTACGATCAAATTATGACATTGGTCCCAGGGACCCATTTCTAGTGGTCATCAAGATAACATGATTAAAATAATTAATAAATTGATAAGTGAGATCACCTAGCTTTAAACAGGGTCAACTCGGAGCCCAACTCGGGATCAACTCAATTACTAGCTCGATTAGGGACTCGATGTGATCAAGAGTAGAGCTTGGTTTGAAGCTTAGTCAACTTCAGAGTCAATGAGAAAATAACAACTCAATGATATCATTGGAGGATTTGCACATGTTGAGTGAGTCATTTTCAAGTTTTGGTGAGTCATTTGACGACAAAGGGAGCTTGATGGGATCTCGGTAGAGTGGATAAAATTACCCATCTTACCAAGTGGGGATATTAGCATGACATATTGCGATGGTAAAATACCCGTGGGTTCTCAAGGCCTTGTTACAAAATGGGTGAGGTACACATATATTTTCAAATTTTAATTTGGATGTTGGCATGCCATCATGATATTTCTGAGTTTGGGAGAAATTTGATCAAATATCCAAGTGGGGGACAAAAACTATGACATGCCAACCCGAGACCGAGGTAGATGCCTAAACATCTGGCTAGTGGGCTGAAGCAAAGTAATGTCTAGGAAAATCGATGACTCATAAGGAGTCCGAGTCCTTCACCAAGAAATCAATGGCAAGTCATCTCACATTTCAATTTATGGGAATTGGCTCACCCTCGGATGGTTATCATTATTACATCGAGTTACTCGGGCATTGAATGTGTGGAAAAATATTATGAAGCATCCATGAAGACCTTATTCCCAAGTTTGAGAAATTCATGATCATTGAAGTACATGGTAGGAAAGAACTTGACACCAATTGGGATTTGCAAGCCTAGGTTGATGAAAATCATGGTAGAACCATGTGGGCTTGGGAGGAGTTGGCTTGATATAGTGAGTTGACAAGTTCTCAAATGGTTTCGATCATAAGAACTAAGTCACGTAAGGAAAATACACTCGAATAGACTCAGCGATTGCGTTGAGGGTGTTTGTGTCGATTAAGTTGATGAGCTGGCGTAAAGAGGAGAAACATATTCTAGGGAATAGGATCCCAACATCTAGTAATGGAGGAGAGCTTGACGTCTAGTAATGGAGGAAGCTCACATATGACTCATGCATGCAAACAATGAGCTCACAAAGGTTAGAGACATAAGGAATCAATGGATCATATAGAATAGTTTGATAGAGACATAGGTCAGCCACGGTGCTCAGTTCGACACACGAGAACTCAGTAAACTAGTTAGCAACTCGGTTCGAGGAGTGAATTCATCAGAGGAGCTTGGCTTAACAAGTCACGCAGATAATGAGGAACTCATACTATGGTGGCTTAGTTAGATCTTGATGGAGTTCAAAATCATTGTGAGTTGGTTCGTCACGAGGATCCGCTCAATTGGATATGGAAGGGAGCTCATCGGTATATATAGAGGGGCTCGATACAAGTAACTTAGCTTGGATGTAGTAGATGGAGCTCGGATAATTTATGGAGCAAGAGACAAGTGATGTGAGAGGCAAGTGTAACTTTTTGTAGGCCAAGCTAAGATTAAGGAAAGCTTTTCTTGGCAAGGTAACAAAAGTTTTGTAGCATGGTGAGATCAATCGAATGGTTGGCGGGTTCTGAGAATGGTTAGCTTGAGGTTGGGTGATGTGAATATCTCATACACCGAGTGAGCCAGAGAAGAAGACTCGATCGATTCATAAGCAAGAATGAAGATCGGGGTCGTCATGAATGAAGTGGAGTCAATCCCAAAAGTATGAATTAGCTCACAATGTCAAGCTCGTAGATCAAGTAGAGGGAAAGAATATCGAGTCAATTTCAGATCTTGGAAAGAATGATTTGAGCTCGGTGGAACGATTGAGCTCACATATGTTGGGGGTCTTTGGGAATGACAAGGTGGGTTCACTGGATGTAAACCAATGTAGCATGGAGCAGAGGTGGTAAAGATATGGGCCACCAAGATAGAATGAAGGAATCTACATGGGAGAAGATTCAAATGACGAATAGCTTGGAGTGAGATCGAGTTCAAAAAATAGCTCGGTCATAGGGTCATGCTCATAGCAAGGACGATGACGTAGAATGTTGGGATGGAGCTCAATAGGTGAGTTGAGACCGAGTGAGTTTGGCCAATGCAAGGTGAGCTCGTGTAAGGGATTCTTTGGCTTGACACGGTTGTAAAGAGGCCAAGCCCAACTCGGGAGAATCAAATCAAAGCTAAGTCACTCAGCCAATATTCCATGGGTGGTGAGCTCGGTCAATGCACTTAAATGAAGGATACCTCGATGCATATCAAACAAAGCGGTGGGAAACAGAGCTCAGCGATGAGCTCATGTAGAGGAATTTTTGGTTCGTCATTGGAGAGTGAAGGAGGAGCTTGATACCAACTTGGTGAGTTAGCTTGGTGATCTAACCAGTGAGTTGGTCTTTTTGGCCATTTCTCATGAAACCCCTATTCGGTGCAAACCAATTCTAGGGGGGCCACCATAATTTAATTAAATTAATAGGTTTATTTTAATATTCTATCAATAATATTCTTTTAATTAATTGAGAATATTAGGTCATTAATGACATGTGATGGAATCTTCCTTGTAGACTAGTCATTAATCTACATGTCATTAATATAATTATGAGACAAGTGTATAATTTTCAAGAAACCTCCTTTTGAAAGTTTTCCTTGTATGTTGAGGCAACTTTCAGGCATCCTTTCAAGACTGTAATGAAAACCATTACCTCTTTGAATGTATGATGCATTGTGCATGTTGTTGAAGTAATAAAAGTGTTTGTTTTGTGACTAGTCTCGGTCCTTTCTTCCTTCTATACTTCTTTGTGCCTTTCTCATACTTGCAAGTACACGGTGTAAGTTCAAGTTTATATTGCAAGTTCTTGGAATTTTGTAATTATCAAGTGGTGGATTATTGCATGCATTTGTGCTATGGTGCTTGTTCACCCTTCTCAAGTTCATCCTTCTTCATTGGAAGACTAGTAGATTGTTTTAGTTGATCAATTTTAATAAAGGGAACACATGCTTCCTAGTCTATGGTATTTTGTACCCTCTCTAAGTTATAGTAGGTGAATTTGACTTATGGTGCACAACACTCTCTTCAAATCAAACCTTCCTAAGTCTAGTAACACCCTTTATTTAGTGCATCACCATCCCCTAGTATAGTTTCATTTCTACAAATCTCTCTCCCTAAAACCCATGAAAAGTTAGCATAGGTCTAGATAAGTATTTTATTGCACTAGGAGTCGTATAACACTTAGTTTAGGAATAGGAATTTGGCCTTCTCTAGAGGTTCACCTCAAGCCCAAGTCCCATAGCTTAACAGGTGATCCCATTTTTCCCAATCACACCGAACGTCTTGTTCACATTTCGGTCATTCAGAGGGTGCGGTGACTTGGTGACAATCAATCCATCACATGTATATTTTTAAAATATGTATAAAAGAGACTTATTCTCTTAAGGGAATTATCAAATATTGTCCTTTTTCCCATCGGCCACTCCAATTTCTACAAACTCTATAAACAATAATATAACACAAAAATTTATCTTATCTCCCTAGTACACTTCTCGCAATAATGGTTTAGCAATAAAGGAAGACAAGTTAAATATCACTCCCTTTGTCATATTCTTTGTAATATCAAGCCATTCCCTATTTACCAAGTATCCAACGTTCTTGGATGTTCAATTTAGTAAGGAGGTGCATAGCCTCCTAAACCATAAGATACTTTTCCAACTTGCAAATATCCATTTAAGCCCTCCCTTTACATAAGTTAGTGTAACCCTTGTTACTTTTACGCCATCATCATCAGATATATCACTACCAATCTTGGTGCCTAATATTCTCAACCCTATTAACCTCCAAATCAAGTGCGTGGTAAGTCACATATGCCACCCATAAAGTAAAAAAAGTGCTCATGGACTCTAGTCATCAGCCATTGCTACAACTTCTCTGGATTTCCAAAATATGAGAACTCGTAAAGCTGCTACACTTTGACATTTGATAACAAATTTTCTCCTGCATCATCATATACAACCATGTCATTCTTTGTATGTAAATCTATTTTAACCACCAATAATTTTTCCAATTCATCATCATTTTCCTTAGTCCAATGATTATAGTCACTCACTTTGTTGTGTCTACTATGTGATTCATAATCCGGTCCCATTATAAGCCCTTCCGAGTACTACATTTCAAAGAATTGACTTTGGGGTTATCTTACAACACTATTTCCACTTGCTTTTTCTTTCTACACCTTGTGGTCACTCCAGTGCTCATTCTAGTGCCATTGTGATGCTAAAAATTTGTTCTTACACTAGATTCGAGCTCTATAACTTAGACTTGTATGCCCTAGCTTCAAACATGTGTGCCCTAGGTGTTCCTTGAACCATAACTCACATATTTGCTTCCCTACACACCTTTTCTTTTCTCAAACGCCTTCTCTAATGGAGCACCAAACAATCATGTGCACAAATATCTCTAGTTCAATCTATATAATGGCTCTTCTACATACTTCCCCATGTAACTCACTCTTTAACTTGCTTGAATACTTCTCTCCACAATGCAAGCTAAAAATGATATCACAAGCCCACATTTTATAAATTTTACAAATTTCTCCACATTTATTACTCTCCACCTACCATCTTACTCAACATTGAATGGTGTTTCATTCCTTTTCCATGTTGATTTTTTTGCCTTGATCATAACCTTCTAGCACACCCACTATTTCCTTGGCCACATATTTTTTTATGTGTGCTCCCCTGCTCCAAAATACCTATCCAATGTTCCTTATACCAAGTCATTTCCACTACTACATCCTACCTCATGTTACACTAAGTGTCCATCCATTTACGCGTGGTCTAAAATCTGCGGAACTTCTTTGGAATTTATTCTCCAAAACTATCTTCACTCTAAGCTCTTGTAATTTTACAATACACCAATCTGTAACAAGGCACCAATCACTTCGATATACCCCACACTAAAATTATGTGCGTTCCTTCGCACATGAATTCAATAGATAGTAATCAACTATTGGCACACAAATGCACATATTACAACAAAACACTGAACTAAATTGACAAATCATAGCGACATGAAAGGAAACACATATAATAGAAATACATTAAAGGAAATCTAATCTAAATGGAAATAATTCCTTATTAAAAACACCAATAATACTTATTTATAGTAGGTTTTATCTTATTCCCATTAAAGTAACCGAGAAGCTGTTAGTGTGAAATCACAACACCCCCAAATGAGTTATGGATCTTCTTTTCTAAGGCGGGGTCATTTGGTGTGATTTGCATAACATTGGATCATTCCCAAGCTGTGGTACTTGCAAATGGGAATGATCCTCCAGAAGAAGGCCAGTTACTCTTCCAATTACAAGGGACTAAGGAGAGAGAGAGAGAGCATGAAATTAAAGAAATCCTACATTATAGAGGTGATAGCAATGAGAAAAGGGAACTACTGATCACAAACCCAACTGCCTAAAATGGAGAGAGGTGAGAAATGGAGAGGATGGACAGATACATCACAAACCAAGGATAAAGTTCACACAGAACACCATTTCAAACCCCTTAAATACAGATCCCAAAACCTACAATGGACATCGAGATATATGCATAGTATACCCCTATGATGGTGAGAGGTGAGAAGAGACAACAAAATGAGCAAAGGATGGACAAAACACATCACAAAATAGATTTATTGCTCCAAGAATTCACACAAGATTAATCTTGTTAATGGGAAAGAGACAAGAAAATTCCATTACAAAGCCAAGGGAGGAGGCTTAAACTCCACATTCAACCCTGGAGAAGAAAGAGAGAGGTGAGCAGGGAAGAAGAATGAACAACAACCCTTTAAAATGAATCTTGCCCCTGTATTTATAGATTTGATCAGAGAGAAGAAAGAGAGAGGGAAGTGAGAAAAGTGGGTTGAAGCTCAACCACTACTTGTTAATGCTTTAGATAAAATCTCCCCCAAGTCCTTCTTTCTTTGCATGATTCCTTGATTCGGTGCCTTAAAAGAAGAGGAAACAGTGGAAACAGATTGAATCTGATCTAGTTATTGAGACAAATGGATCCTACATTGAAGAGACAACAAAATGAGCAAAGGATGGAAAAAACACATCACAAAATAGATTTTATCACTCCAAGAATTCACACAATTACACTTTGTTAATGGGAAAGAGGCAAGAAAATTCAATTACAAAGCCAAGGGAGGAGGCTTAAACTCCACCTTCAACCCTGGAGAAGAAAGAGAGAGGTGGGCAGGGAAGAAGAATGAACAACAACCCTTTAAAATGAATCTTGCCCCTATATTTATAGATTTGATCAGAGAGAATAAAGAGAGAGGGAAGCGAGAAAAGTGGGTTGAAGCTCAACCACTATTGTTAATGCTTTAGATAAAATCTCCCCAAATCCTTCTTTACTACATGATTCCTTGATTCGGTGCCTTAAAAGAAGAGGAAACAGTGGAAACAGATTGAATCTGATCTGGTTATTGAGACAAATGGATCCTACATTGAAGGCCCAAAGATGTTTCCCCCATTTTCCTTTACCTAACATCCTCAAAAATTAAAGTCTCAAACCTCCATGGCATAGGTGAGGTCGAGATCTTTCCAATGGTGTTATATTTGCAATATTTCAAGCCCTGAGTCGAAAGATATGCCCCTTTGAAGTTTGTATCAGGTCTGTATGAATGGATGGGGAAATTATTTTGAAAAATGGGCCCCCTTTTGTTTAGGACATGTGCACCCTTTTTAGAGAAAAAATTGGACTCACGGGTTCACAATTTATCTTTTTCCCTTTGCACAAAAGGAAAAATTTCACCTTTCCTTCTGACTCCCCGCTTTCCTCTGGGACACACATCAATTTGGCACTTGTTTGAGCTTCTCTTTTTTGGATTCACCTTTGGAGGAGCGCCATTAGGTCACGTGGTTCCCTTTACTAGATTTTCCATACTTAGTCAATTCTAGATTCTTTCTTAAATGGATTGAGCGAGGGCTTGAATGAAAGGAAAATTTTCCCTTTCTTTCCGAATCCTTATATCCTCTCATACATGCGTCATTTTGGAACTCATTTGAGCTTCTCTTTTTCGATTCACCTTTGGAGGAGCACCGTTAGAACACTTTGTTCCCTCTACTAGCTCTTCCATCCTTATTCGATTTTGGATTCTTTCTGAATGTTTTTGAGCCCGAAGGCCTTTGATCCTTGTCATTTTTCCTTTCTTACTCCTAGCCTCTCTTGCGGCACCGCTCCTTCATTTCCAATCCTGCTATTTCATTTTCGATCCCATCTCGTAACTTTGTTTATCATCCTGGAATATTATCTCACAGTGTCCGAGTCATTTCCTTCATAATTTCTCTATGTGCGGGGTTGTCTTGACCAAATTTTCTAGGAGAATTTGGGATAACAATTTGGCGACTCACAAGGACATCTGCCTACTAGATGAAGAGACCAATGGCCTTTTTGTATCCATTGGGCATGGAGTCCAGCCTTATAAACTGATTGATCTAAACTCTAAAATTATGACCTCTGAGCCTCTTGGAAACCCGCTGAAACTTGAAGTTGGACTTCACCAAAAGCCAAATGAATGCATTGTGCAAGAGCAATAGCACCAAAAACTATGTACAAACTGAAAATCATACATTCTCTAAATGGAACATGCAGAGTGTGCAAAAGCACTTCTTCTGCTGAAAACAACCCTACCTACACTACTCTAACCAAGAGAAAAAAGGAGCTCAAACAAAGCCTACAATTGGCAGGAAAAAATAGCTTCCCTTTCTCAAGAGGGGCAGCCATGCAAATGATTTAACATGAAATATAGTTGCAGTATGAGTGAAAAACTAGTTATAAGCTTTGTCCTCCACCACAAATCATCAAGGTATCAACATTAATGGAAAATACCTCCTCAAGCTGACCTGCGCATTAGACTCCACGGAGGTATTGATGGTGACCCTTCATACTTTGATGCTCATCCTCAAGCCCACGAAGTAGGCATGACTAGTTTTAGTTTCTCCATTGGCTCTAATGAAGCCAAGTACGATTGGGCATGGTCGATCCTTTGGATATGCCCATTTCTTTGAAATTCAAATCCAAAAATAGATTCTTCTTGTGGACCTTCTTGGGTGGATGGTGTGATAAATATGATGACATTATCCTACCTTTTCTCTTCCTCCTCCTTTGAAGAACATGGAAGATCAAGATCTTCCACCCTTGGTTCCGAGGGGGCATTATGGAGTGTAGGATTTTGCACTTGAATATCCTCCTTCATGGTAGCAGGTTCATGTGCATGGAAGATGGATGGAGGAAAAAATGATGTGATCTCCATGGGTTCCCCTCCATCAAGGCAATCCTCCAAGTCAGACAGGTAATCTACCTCCTTGTTGTCCTGTTGCATGTGCTCTACCTCCTCCATGGTGCCTTCTTGATCTACAACTTGATCACCATGGCTCCCTTCACTCTCAAACATGAAGTTTGAAAGGTCAAAATCTTCTTCAACATCATAGCTTGACCTCCTCTATTGGCTTGACCATAAAAGGGATCTTTGTAAACCTAAATTTGGCAGCCCAACTCTTTAGAATGTCTATCATTTATTTTCTTGAATTGTTGGGCTCCTCTTCTTGTTGTTCTCCTTGACTAGATTCTTGAGTCTCTTCCCAGAATGGGCTTAGGAAAGCAAGAGGAGTGGAAGTTTGGGGTTCAACCATCTTTGCAATTGTTTTTGGTGGGAAGGGAGGTGTAACTTCTTGTTTGTTTGGAGGGGATGACTATTTGGAAGGGAAAAGGACAAAAGAACTAAGATGAGGTGGAAGACTAGGAGATGGAGAAATGAAATCAACACTTGGGGTAGCAAGTGAGGGGATTGACTCTTGCCTCTACTGAAATGATAAAGATTGAGGGAGAGAAAATGAAAGGAAAGGAGCTGGTGATTGACTTACCCATTGACAACATTGTCCCGCACTTTCCTCATAAGCCCCAATGTCCTCAATCCACTGTGTAAGATGAGGCAACACTTCAACCATGAAGTCAAGCTTCTCTTAAGGGTTGTAATGTCTTAGAAAAGGGCCTTCCCATGGACAAGGTGCCCTGCAACCAATATTGAATGCCTTCATTTGTGCTATGCCCCTTAACTGAACCATGCTAGCCTCCATTTTTTGAATCTTCTCCAATAGACCAACATCCTCTGCATAACTATTGCCATCATATGCGTCCCCTTGTCCTTGATAAGCTTCATAGTCAAACTGGTTTTGACACTGCTCATATGGGTAAGCATAATGGTCCTGGATCTGATTATAATGCTTATATGGAGGAGTTGGGAAATACATTAGAGGTGGATTGTAATGCTATAAGTGTGAGTTCCATGAAGGGAATAAAATCATAATTGTACAACCTCATAAAATGAGAGAAATGGAAGATATGGAAGAGGAAAATGGATGAAAATGAGTGGAAATGGATGGAAAAGGTCTACAACTCAAAGAATGGGTTTTTGACCAGATGGAGTCACCCGATGTGCTTGAAAGTGCCTCTAAAGGCTGAAATCTTTAACAAGAGCACATCGAACCTTATGAAATGAAGTGGTAAGGTGCTTGAACTCCTGTCCCACCTAGTGTGCCAAAACTATTAGTGCAAAATCACAACACCCCCAAATGAGTTATGGATCTACTTTTCTAAGGTAGGGTCATTTGGTGTGATTTTCATAACATTAGATCATTCCCCAAGTTGTGAGACTTGTAAATGGGAATGATCCTCCAGAGAAGGCTGGTTCCTCTTCCTAATCCTAGTGCTAAAATACTTCTAAGGAAGGAAATGAAACTAACTACTCCTAATATAAAACTTCAAGGGACCAAGCAGAGAGAGAGAGAGAGAGAGAGAGAGAGAGAGAGAGAGAGCATGCAAATAAAGAAATCCTACACTACAGAGGTGATAACACCAAGAAAAGGGAACTATTGGTCAAAAACCCAACTACCTAAAATGGAGAGAGGTGAGAAATGGAGAGGATGGATAGATGCATCGGATACCAAGGATAAAGTTCACATAGAAGCACCATTTCAAACCCCTTAAACACATCTCCCGAAAATTGTAATCGACATTAGAGATATGCACAAGTATACCCTACAATGGTGAGAAGTGAGAAGAGACAAAAAATGAGCAAAGGTTGGACAAAACACATCACAAAACAAATTTTATTGCTCTAAGAATTCACACATTACACCATTAACAGGAAAGAGGTAAGAAAATTCCATTACAAAGCCAAGGGAGGAGGCTTAAACTCCACATTCGACCCTAGAGAAGAAAGAGAGAGGTGGGCAGGGAAGAAGAATGAACAACAACCCTTTAAAATGAATCTTGCCCTTGTATTTATAGATTTCATAAAGAGAAGAAAGAGAGAGGGAAGAGAGAAAAGTGAGTTTAAGCTCAACCACTACTTTTAATGCTTCAGATAAAATCTTCCCCCAAATCCATCTTTACTACATGGTTCCTTGATTCGGTGCCTTGAAAGAAGAGGAAACAGCAGAAATAGATCGAATCCGATCTGGTTGTTGAGACAGATGGATCCTGCATTGAAGGCCCAAAGACATTTCCTCCATTTTCCTTTACCTAACCTCCTCAAAAATTAAATTCTCAGACCTTCATGGCATAGGTGAGGCTGAGATCTTTCCAATGGTGTCAAATTTACAATATTTTGAGCCTTGAGTCGAAAGACATGCCCCTTTGAATTTTGTATCAGGTCCGTATGAATGGATGGGGAAAACAGGGTGAAAAATGGGCCCTCCTTTTGGTTTGGGACACGTGGAACCCTTTTTAGAGAAAAAAATTGGACTCGTGGATTTGTAATTTATCTTTTTCCCTTTAAACGAAAGGTAAATTTTCACCTTTCCTTGCGACTCCCTGCTTTCCTCTAGGACACGCAGTTCTGGCGCTCGTTTGAGCTTATCTTTTTTGGATTGACCTTTGGAGGAGTACCATTAAGACATGTGGTTCCCTCTGTTGGCTCTTCCATACTTAGTCAATTTTGGATTCTTTCATGAATGGATTAGATCCCGAGGGCTTTGAGCGAAGGCAAATTTTCACCTTTCCTTCGACTCCCCACTTCTCCTCACGGGACATGCATCATCCGGCACTCATTTAAGCTTCTCTTTTTTGGATTCACATTTGGAGGAGGGCCGTTAGGACACATGGTTCCCTCTGCTGGCTCTTCCATACTTAGTCGATTTTGGATTCTTTTCTGAATGGTTTTGATCCCGAAGACCTTGGATCCTTGCCATTTTTCCTTTCTTACTCCTAGCCTCTCTTGTGGCATTTCTCCTTTGTTTTGGACCCTGTTATTTCATTTCCAAGCCCATCTATAACCTGTTTTTCATCCTAGAATGTGAGCTTGTGGGTCTTAGTCATTTCCTTCATAATTTCTCTATGTGTGGGGTTGTCTTGACTAAATTTTTCGAGGGGAATTTGGGATAACAAAAACCAAGTGCCATCTATTGTTTATAACTTGAAAGTTCCTAAATCAAGTATGTAGGTCATAACATATAGTCCCCACAAATGCACTTGGAACTTTTCGAGGTGGTGCAAAATCTTAGAATCATATAGAAGAACCATCTATCCAACTTCAATCTTCTTGTTCTTAATATGCATGTCATGTCATGCCTTCTCCTTGGCATTTTCTTTCTTTTAAATTCAACATGTTATAACACGTATCTCATCCAAATACATCAATTTATCTATATTATATTCAAATGCTTTTTCATCATCCATGCCTCCTACACATGTAATACATAGAGAAGGTAATATAAATTCCACCGAAAAAATATCCTCTGCGCCTAACACTAACTGAAAGGGTGTGGCCTTGTTCGATCTCTTGTAAGTTTTCATGTATGCCCAATGAACAACATAGACTTTATCATCCTAATCCTTTCTTCCAACATCAAAAATCTATTTCATTATATGCCCCAATATATTGTTAAAAGCCTTAGTAGTCCCATTGTTCTATGGGTGATAAGGGTTGTTTTGTTGTGTGCCACCATAAATTCTTCCAATACTATTTTGATAGTCTCATTAAGGAAATGAGTACCAATATCACTTGTCAAACTCAATGGGTATACATATCTACTAATTATATTCTCCCATAATGTTCTTATTGTTATAAAGCTTCATGTAATCATTTATAGGTGTTTCTTCTACCCACCTTTTCAGATAATTTGTACATGTAATAATATAGCGAAACCCACTCTTGCGTGTTTATGGGGAAATAGGCCCTACAAAGTCAATTTCCCATTTTTCAAAAGGTTATAAAATCTCTATAGGCCTCAAGGGCATATCATCCCTATGCCTATGATTTTCAAGGCACCGACACTCGATCACACACCCTATCGTACTCTTTACAATCCTTATATAGTATTTCCCACTTAAGGCTAGTTACCAATTAATAATATTTTGTATGCTATGGTAGCATTACAATTATGAATTTCTCGTATAATGTCCTCCTACAATCCCACCATGAACTTCTTCCATAATAGCTTCCCGCTCATTCTCAAGTACACGCTAGTGTAAAACCTCATCATGGTCTAACTTGTATAGATCTCATTGATTAACATATAAAGTGTGGAATGTATGGAAAGTTGTTTTTGTTTCTAAGCTCTTCTTCCCTTTGGGCACCACACCAATACGTAAAAAACAACAATATCTTCTAAATTAGAAGGTGTATGGTTCAATCTCAATAATTGTGCATCTAGAATTGTGTCTCTCTATGCTTTATGCATCCTCACCTGTATGAATCCTTGACAAATTTTATCAAGTCCTAAATTACTCTTTCCTAGCTTTACTACCACTATAAAGTCAAACTCCTGAAACAAAAAAATCCAATGATATATGCACCCATGCAAAATGGGATTATTAACCAAGTACTTAAGTGTTATGTGATATGGATAAAATATAAAGGTATTTTCTAGTAAGTATTGTCTAAACTTATGTAGTGTGTAAATCATCGACAAGGCTTCACGCTCTGTAGTTTTATAATTATGTTCATATGGGGTCAATTTCCTGTTGGAAAATCATATAGGATGATAAAAAATCCCATCTCTAGGCTATGCTAATAATGTGCCAATGACCATTTCAGAGGCATCAACATATACATGAAATGGTTTTTCCAAGAAGGAAAGCATGCAATGGGTATAGAAGTAATTATTTCCTTAAATGCCTTAAATATTATCTCGATGTGCCTCATCCCTATGAAACTTCCCTTTATTTTTTAGCAATTCCTCCAAGGGCACGATGATCTTATCATATACCTTAATGAACTTTCATTTATACCTATATGCCCCAAGAATCTACACACCTCACTCGATTAGTAGGCTCCTCCAAACCCAAAATAATCTGCAACCTTAGAAGGATCTACCAATAAGCCTTCTTTACAAATAATGTGTCCCAACAAAGTTCCAAAGGGTGTAATAAAGATACACTTATTAATATTTAAGGAGATATTTAACTATTTGCACCTCTCAAACATGAGTCTCAAGTTGTCATAATGATCCCTTACCAATTCATACAAGGTCCAATCATTGAAATAAAATTACAAAAAGTAATAAATAAAGTCTGAAATGCTTGCATAACAATTCATGAAAATATTCCCCAGGCACATTCTTTAACCTAAAAGGCATAATTGTATATACAAAACTTCCCCACTTAGTGGTGAAAGTTATCTTTATTGATCTTCCTTTTCTATGCGCACTTGATGATAATCAGATAACCCATTAGTGAAAGAGTAAATCTCATGCCCTACTGATGCCTTCCAATATCTCCTTAGTAAAAGGTGTGGAAAAACAATATATCTAAGTAAACAACATTCAATTCTCTATAGTCCACACATATCCTTATCCTACCATCTTTCTTTATGTTAATCACCATGGGGCTAACCCACTCTTATTCCTCAATGGGCTCAATGATTCTAGATTTAAACATCTTATCAATATCTTACTTTACCTTAACAAACATATTATTATTCATCTTGTAAGTCCTCTTCCTAACCGAGCACGCACCTTCCTTTAACTTGATCCTCATCTCACTAAAAGATGGATTCACTCCCTTAAACTCATGATAACCTTGCATAAATAAATCTTGGAAGTCATGCAATAGCTCAATAATCTTATAAACCTCCTGTTTATACCAATAGTCAGCAATAATAGCCTCTTTGGGTTCTATATCTATCCCAATATTGACCTTATTCATTTTCATAAGCTTTCTATGGTAAGCACATGCCTTCACATCTGCACTATCCAAGACCTTACACATACCTACAATGTAGTTCATATAGATTTTACCCTTCTCCATTTCTTAGGCGTACCCAATCTACTCTTCATCTATCTCCTCTTCATCAAAGCGTGCCTCCAATTCTAATTCTCCAAACATATATAATAGGAGTTCTTCATCCTTTGCACTATCCCCCATTATAAGGTGCTTTATAATCTATAATGCTTCATGCATCAAAGAGGTTTAGTGGGAAAATAGTCAAAGGTATAAATCATGGAAGTCATCTCTTGCCAATTAATTGTTTCCCTTGTTAACTATGCATGAATATACCATCGCTTAGAGTGGCGTAGAACTTATGTACCTAGAGTGATGGCAGGGAGTCTTCCCCTTTATCATGAGTACATAGAGAAAAATTATTGCTTTCACACGAGATTAGAGAAGTTTTTTTGAAAAGGTTTGCAAGGAACAATCTCCCTTCATCGGTGTCGATTTTGATGGAAAGAACCCTATTGGTACATGTTCATAACTACAAAAAGAACTAGGTATAAGAACAATATGCATTACCACTATATCTTTGGGTACACAATTTATATTCTACTTTACATGGTTGTGTACTTGCCTAGTATGTACATGTTGAGTTGAAGTAAGAGACAATAAGTTGACATGACCTAATTGAAGGTATTGTTCATACTTTTGATTATTTTTGTACTAACTCAAATCCACCAGTTCATGAAGCTTTACATATTATGAAGTGCATCAGGAAATGGATAATTTGAAATATGAGGAGCTTCTAATTCATCTATTTGGTGAAGCTAATGTTAAAATTCACAAGGACTTAATAGAAACAAAAGAGATATAGTTTGGGTGTACATGGAAGGAAAATGAATAAGAAAACCTGGTATATCTACAAGATGATGAAGAGGTATAAGAACTGAATGTCAAGCATATAGAAGGTGTGTGCAAGGTGATGGACTCGTAGATGAGCATGCACGTGAATACCATGTTCTTGTGAAGACCAAGAAGGTGAAAATTGGTACTAAAAACATGCCTAAGGAGGAGATTATTGGAGATTACTAGTCCCCCTTTATTTTTAAGGATCACTTATTACATTTTATACTATAGTCACATTAATGAATAAGATGAACATCATGATTTCTCACAATGAATAATTAGAAAGGGGGTAGAGAAGAGGAGGAAGAATGAAGGAAGAAAGGGGAGAATGATCCATAATATGAAGGGTGATGCATCCAATTTTTATGAATATATTTTCAATAATGATCACATCTTCCTATTATGGGGATGCTTCCTCTTTTACATTATGCATGGACACCTCGACCACAAAATGAGTGTTTAGAAACACTATTTTATGACCTTCCAAGGTGAGCTCGAGATGGACATGAGCAATAATCATGATGATACTCCTAAATAATTGATTTATAAACCTCCTTAGATGATTAATATTTCTATGAACATAGTATTTCAAATCACCCATATCACCAAGAGATGAAGATGAATACACACTGCAACACCCTACGATGCTTTGTCTTGCTTCTAGATATTGTTGAGCTCAAGATGATGCTTCCAAGACCCTTATAAAGTTTTTATTTCTATATTTTAGTTGTGAAGTCATCCCATTACCCTATGAGGAGTAAAAAAATTAGAAAAGTGAGTGAAAATGGAGCCATCTACAACTTTTTGCACTCAGAATGAAGATTTTCTATTTTTAGCGGGTAGGACCGAGAACTGCTATTTTGTGACATATCACCCATTTTGCCTCAATATGAAATTCTGAACCTTATGGCACACTTCATCATTCTTAGTTGATGATGAATTGATATTTTTAGTAGGTTTATTTTTCCTTGATATATTAGGAAAATTGACATTTTTGCCTTTCCTTTCATTTTGCATCTTTTTTTACCTGTCTGGATGATCCAAACATTCAAATTAGGGGAAGTACTATTTCTAGCATGTGGAGGAGAATAGAATTTGATAATTTTAGTAAGATTCAAAAATTACCTTGGTACGTGATAGAGACAATATGTTTAGATTCAGCTCTTTTTCGCGATCTCATGATCCAAATTTCACTGTGTTTCACCTACCGGGATGCTTGAAAATAAAAATATTTTTTTCTTGGTATGGGTTTCAACCACAAATCTACCAAGGAAACCATTAATGGAGCCATATATATTTTGAAATTATTCTTCCCCACCTCATATCATGATGAAAACAACTTCACTGAGATAGGTTTTTCTCTTAGAACTTGTGCTCCAATTTTTAGCTTGAGCCGCCTCCTTGATTGATGGAAAATTGTAAGAATGTGAAATACGGTGGAAATCAAGGGTTTTATTCCATTAATAATAAGAGGAACCTCTAGTTTTCTATTTTTTCATTTTTAAGGCACCTAAGAGGAAGGGAGATGGTGAAAGTTTCAACATGACCCAATTGCTCATTTGTGAGATACAAAAATTTCATGGTTTTTGGCCATGGAAGTCTTGTGGTGTAAAATAGACATGGTGGCAGCTGAAAAAGTAGTGTTTTTGTGTTATGGAAATCATATACCTATAGGAATTATGGAGGGATGAAGAAATGAGGAGGGGAAATGGAGGTTTGCAAGTTCTCTGTGAATTCTCCCGATAGTGAATTTCATGGGAAACAATGGAGAAACAACATGACAATTAGTATTTTCCCGATTTTTGACTTATAAAACCTATTTGTCTTGGGAAAAATTTGTTTCCCATCTATCCTAAGGGGTTGGGAAATTTTGTGCACAAAAATTTCCTCACCCTCCTTGTGACAAGTGGCATCCTAAGATTAGTCGATGAGGGTGAGAGAAAAAGCACTTAAAACACCCAAGGGCTGAAATTGGGTCATATGGGTGACCAAGGAATGGGATAGGATTGGGAAAATTTTTGTGTCCCAACTATCCTAGAAACTTGGGATAGTTGGTACAAGAAAATTCACCGAGACCGGGCTTGAAAAGTGGTAGATGGTCATTGGCTGAGGTGAAGAGGAGAGGGAGCTAAAAATGAGCCTACATATCACCTTTCCGGGTCATGTAGAGGACCGGTGTAAGACTTGGGGTTGGGTGGATATTTGTGTACCATCTATCCCAAATGTTTAGAAAATTTTGTATAATAAAATTTCCTCTCATCTGGTGAGGATAAGTGGCACTCTAGGATTCAAGGATATAGGGTGCTCAAAATTGGTGTAAAGGGGATAAACCGACATTTATAGGTTCAACGTAGGTCACATGATGTTCTAGGGGATATTTAAGGGTTTTACAAAATTTTATCCCAACTATCCCAAAGGGATGGGAAATTTGGGGCAGTAAATTATGTTAAGACATGGGCGTGACATGTGTCCACAAAAAAATTGGCTATGTCCTAGAGTGTACCTTGGAGAGAAACTTGTCGGAGGCATAACTTGAGCATCCAAAGGTATTTTTATGAACTTATTTATATGATTTTAACTGAAAATACCATTGTTTGAAGGAAAGGATGGGTCTAATGCCTTTATTCCACCTATAACCTCCTAAAAACATGAGTTTTTCTCATGATCACATGTTGTATATGTTGAAAACAATATTTGGGAAGAATTTCTTATGTCTTGTGAAAAATGTGAAACTACCATCACTTAGGTATCTGAAATAAATTTCCAATGATTTCTTGATTGACCTCCAAATCCTGCACGGAGCTCTCGTAATCACTTCCCAAAGCTAAGGGGTTGTTTTTACTACTACAAGTTGCTTCAACCTCTAAGACCGCTTTCACCTGAAACTATCCCTAAACCTTTGAAACTTTCCAAAATATTCCAAAATAATTTTTACAACATTATTAACTACTAAATACTACTTACCGATTGATTTAAGCTTGTAGATCTGCTATGAGGGGTGTGAACAGTGTCTTGGAAAGGCTAGAAATAGCCATTGCTATGTCTCTTAAAAAATCCTATTTTGAAATTTTTCATCTATGGAGCACTTGAATGAACTTGTTTTCCCTAAATCACCTATGGGAAAAGTTTAAAAACATATAATATGACCTGAAAGAGTAGGATAAGTTTAGTACGAGGGAATGAGATGACCTAGAGGGGTGTCGTGGAAGGTTGACAATGGAAATTTTTAACACTAGGGTATGGTTGTATTTTCAAGCTAAATTTCTCCCTTGAAAAAAATAGGAAATACGATTCTATAATAACTTGCTAGAGATAGATTCTATTTAGATATTCGGAGGAGATTGAGGCACAACACACCCTTAAGGAAAATTTCATGGGTTATACATTAGAGGTAGATGAACTATTGAGGAATTCAGGGCACATCTATATACCTAGAAAGGGTGACTTGACCGATTCATATTATCATAGGCCCATTGTAAACCTTATTTAGCCCACCTGGGGTGAAAAAGATACATGTAGAGCTACAACAGTTGTATCACTAGACATGGTAGCAAAGAGACATTGCATCTTACATGGTATGTTCTTAGGATATCCAAAGAGTGAAGGCCAAACATCAACATCCAAGAAATATTTTATATCCATATGACATTATAGAGTGGAAATGGGACACCGTTTCTGTGGATTTTGTTGTTGGTATACCCACCTTAGCATACCGTCACGATGCAATCATGGTCAAAATAGAAAAATTGACTAAAGTAGCACAATTTTCATTAGTGAAGACCACTTATAAAGAGAAAGGAATAGATAGGGTCTACTTGGATGATATTTTTAGGTTACATGGGATTCCACATGAAACCATATGTGATCATGATCCTTTTTACACATCCAAATTTTGGATCTTGATGCATGAAACATTGGGCACATAGATATGTCACCGCTTACCACCCTTAGAAAAATGGTTAGAATGAGCGAGTTAATTAGGTATTAGAGGACATGCTTCATATATACGTAATGGATCACCAATTTCATTGGAGGAGTACTTATACTTGATTGAGTTTTCCTATAACAAATGTGGTAAAATTTATATTGGTATGGTGCCTTATAAAGCGTATGGATGAGAGTGTAAGAATCCTTTCAGTTGATATTGGATTGAGGATAAAGTTATTGTGGGTCCTCCCATGGTTCAGGATATGGAGCGATAAGTAGTTCTTATTAGAAAATGACTATAGGAGGCACACAACAAATAGAAGAATTATGTAGATGGCCATAAGATTGACCATAGTTTTGAGGTGGACATGAAGGTTTTCTTATGAGTTAAGCTACATGAGAGTCCTATCCAATATGGGAAGGGCTCTAAGCTTGCACCATGGTTTTGGGAACCTTTGAGATTCTATAGTGGATTAGAATAGTATCCTACTCCCTTTCCTTGCCACCTAGATTTTCACATAACTATGATGTTTTTCATGTTTTTGTATTGAGGAGGTCTGTACATGATTCTTATCATGTTATATATTATAAATCCTTGTAGGTGCAAGAGGATGACATAATGACCTTGTAGCCCATGAACATTCTAGAATGTAGGACCCTAGGACTTCGAGGTCATGAGCTTGATCAAAGTGCAAGCGGGGTAAATTTTAAGACCCCTTAATTTTTTTGTATATATTTATTAGCGAATTTGTGAAATTTGAATTTTGTAATGATGGTGAATATATTATACTGTCGGACAACAAGATATATTATGGTGTCATCTAGAAGCAATTTTTGACTAATATTATATGTTTTTGGTTGATAGTATATAATGTCAAAAAAAACATATGTAATTTTTTGAAAAATCATTTTTGACAATATGTTTAAAATGACTGGATCAACGAGAAATTTGTCCTCATAAAATATGGCATAAAAAATTAAAAAAATATTTTTGTGAAAAAATACAGATTTCGCTAATTTTGTATGGATTTTTTTTGAATTTTTTTATGTTAGTAGTTAAAATGATCATCTCAATGAGAAATATGTCCTCCCAAAATATGGCATAAGCAAAAAAAATCCCATACTTTTTTTTGTCTAATAACATCATCGAAAAATGGTACCCACTAGTAGCTTTTTTTGTATGCTACGAGCCATTAGTATAAAATATCTTTTGTTGGATGGTAACATGTTTTATGCTATTATTGATGGCATATATTATATTGTTAGGTACTAGCATTAAAATATGTTGTTGTTTAGTAGCATGTTTTATGCTACCGACTAACAACATATATTATGATGTCGACTGATAGCATAAAAAATTCTATCGACAACATAAAGGAGAGTATCAAGAATTTCAATTTCACATTAATGGATAATTGACCACTAAAATTAACTTGTAACGTAAAATTTTGACGACTTGGTCCTAGATCCTACCCTTAAAATTCACCATTTTCAAATTTTAAAAACTGAAATATTCATGAATTAACAAATATTTGCCACTAAAATTTTCCTGGGTGAAAGTATAGTGGGATCAATATGATGAGATTACTACCACATGGGAGGATGCTGCTACACTAAGGGTCCAATTTCCTCAATTATTCCACCGAATTTTAGGAGGAAATCATTTTCTAAGGGGAGGGGGATGTAGCACCCACTTCCCTTAGACAATATTAAATATATTTTCCTTCCATATTGCAATTTTCATCATATGGCTCATTGTATATATTATATCGGCACATGGTACTTAGACTCACAATTTACAAGACTTACTTTTTACATTGAGTTGGCATGGGGTGCCAACCTTATGATCTTACTAATATAGATATGGTATACCACGATGATACATTATTACTTTTGATGGATATATATGATTGATGTTACAGGTTGTGATTTTCATATATTATAACTACGATGATGGTAGTGGTTACATTTGAGAATATTTTAAATTATAATAAAAAATTGAAATATATCTTTAATTGGTGTGTTTTTATTCTAAATTTTATAGTAGCTATTTGGTTAATATAATTGAGTAAATATGGCACGTGCATTGAGTGTGTAGATGATGAACATGATTATTACTTTTGATGGATATATATGATTGATGTTACAGGTTGTGATTTTCATATATTATAACTATGATTATGGTAGTGGTTACATTTGAGAATATTTTAAATTATAATAAAAAATGAAATATATCTTTAATTGGTGTGTTTTTATTCTAAATTTTATAGTAGCTATTTGGTTAATATAATTGAGTAGATATGACACGTGCATTAAATGTGTAGATGATGAACATGTACCAAAGGATACACACAAATAATTTTAAAAAATTAAATAAACCAAAGAGAATGGAAGGGGACTAACTCCCACGATGCTCCTTAGCCAACACAAATCACCTAAACTTGGAAATTTTAGGGTTGAGATTATGTGTAAGGTGACAAGTTATTGATTTAACTATTTTGGTTACCTTGTCTTATTGTTTGATCCTTTCTTGACCCTAGCCAATCTTAATTGTTTTAAGTAATCTTGTTTGAAGTATATCTTAGTATTTGTTTAATGGGGTAATTTATTTCTATTTTTGGTTGATTTTTAATTTGTTGGGATGGGTTAAACTTTCTATTTTTTTAATAAAATTTCATATTTCTCCTTTAGGGCCATTTTTGAGTGGAGTGTGAGACAAGTAAACCTTATCTCATACCCCCAAAACTAAGCCTTACACCTACCCATACTTATTTTAGATTTTTAAGCCATTTGGGGCTCATAAAGACCCCATAAAGGTACCTTGGGAAACTTTTCATCCACCCTTATTAATTTTGATGTAAGTTTATTTTGGAATGACTTGTGAGTTGAGTGTTATTTATTTTGAGTTGGATTTTTTACCATTATACTCTTCCATGTATTTTTATTGAAAGTGATTTTATGTGTTATGGTTTAACTTGGATTATGATTTTTATTTGGCCCATGTAGACATGGATTTCATTTAATGTATTTTAGGGATTCGTCTTTATCTTGGGAACTTAGGATGTTGTCACTTGGCACCATCCTAAGGGGGTATTCCTTGAGTCTTTTTCTATTTAAGTGAGCTTATTTTTATCATTTAGGGAAATCCTTGGTCTTAGGTTTATGTTGTTGGATTGGTTTGGAGTGATTGAAGCTTGATATTGAAAAAATGACAAGATGAACAAGAGGTGGGTACCTTTCCTTATTAAATTCTTACACTTTTTGGGTTTTTTTCCATCCATAATGGAATTCATGTGATTTTTGTGCTCATTTGAGTTGTAAGAGGAATTTTCCATGTGTTATCTACTTGATTTTTGATGATTCGTTTATTTTCCTTTTTAAAAACACCTCATCTTCTATATTCTATTGAGCCATTTGTAGCCTTGAACTTGTATTTCCCTATGATATTGCTAGACATTTTCATTATAACTTGAACTCATGGCATGGATATTAGTTAATATAATTATTACTAGTTTACTTTATTTTGTGGGTTATGAGTATGCATTTATTATTTTGATTGCAATATGATGTTAAATGATGCTTTGTATAATGCTAGTATTTTTGTAAAGAAGTTGTTATATGCAACAATTGACTTACAACTAAACAATTCATACATAACAACTAACATGCAACCAAGGGAACTCATCCAAAAATATAGGACTCACCCGCAAAAAAATGTTTGGAGCCAAAGGAGGTCACACACATAAATAAAGCCATGATTCTGAGGAGCTTGTATAATGTGGACATCACATATAAGCTCAAACGTGTTGATGGAAGAAGCCATTGTGAGAAATAGGAGAGGAATCAATGTCATCACCTGATTATGCGTTGCGTAACTCAAACAAATAAATAATTTATTTAAATCATAATTTAATAACCGGTTGATCAATGATTAGTTAGTTAAGCTATGTGATTATATGAGAACATCTACTGAATAGTTTTGTTGCATGCATGTAAGTTTTTAGATTATTTGGTTAAGATATTTTACTTAATCTAACTGGAAATCCTAGTAGAACTCTATCTCTTCATGACTATGCTGTAATGAAGGATATAAAAAGGAAATGCTAACGCTGAAGAGGGGATCAATCCATAGGTAGATAATTTTTGTATTTTCCACTTGTAATCTTCATGCTGATGAAATAAAAATTTGAGTTATGTTTATTCATTATAAACACGGACTTAGGAGGAATTAACACCCAAGGCGGGAATTACAGGTTTTAACCCTCTCTTTTTTTGATTTAATTTATTACATGATTAGATTAGCAACAACTTATTCCTTTATCTGTGTTCTATTTCTACATGATTTTTTATTATCCATAGTATTTACTTTCAGTCATAATCTAGTTCATTTCCAGCATTGTTATTTCCTAATTATAGTGACAACAATTTACCTTTATACCTCTTAAACATATCTCTACATTCAACACTGGCAATATTGAAAGGTTATGTCCCTAGGTTTGATAATTAAATGACTGTAGATTAATAAAAAATATACTAATTCTTGAAAGTTAATATGCAACACTAATTTTGGCACCATTTCCAAGGATGCTACCAAGTTATATGGTTTTTGAGAGGTTTTTCATTTCTTAGAGCAGTTTAGGTTTTAGGAAATTCACCTCCATCTACCAACCCCCACTAATTTTTGTTGATTGAGTTGAGTTAGTTGATGCATGCACCACCCAAGGGATTTCCATGGTATATTTTTACCTAATCCACAAGTAGCACATATATCTTCATATAACATCGAGGATTCTGAAGAAGACATCCTTTCATCTGTACAAGGTTTACTACTCGAAGATCATCCTCTAAGTGATAGTTATGAAGCTGGTCTTGAGCAACCAGATATGACAGAAGAAGTAGATCAGAATGATCAAAATAGGGAAACCACCTTTGAGTTCCCATTACGCGACAATAATGTAGCTACTGCTATAAAAATATTTCTCCCTTAGCCTTGCCCAATTTTCATGGATCAATGATAGAAGACCCAAACACCTTTTTGTTTGAGTTTGATGTTCTATGCAGGAGTTATGATTATACTATTGATGCACATAAATTGAAGCTATTTCTTCTACACTCAAGGATATAACCTTGAGTTAGTTCATGGGATTCAAGAAATTTTGTAACCATGTCGGAACAAATGAAGGAGAAATTCCTCAATAAGTACTAGGATTATTACAGACCAAGTAATAGAGGAGGTGATGAAATCTATAGAATGGCACAAAAAGAGGATGAACCATTAGAATACTATTTATAAAGGTTCATGTTCTATGTTTAGAAGTCAAGGCACACCGAAATACACCCAAATATCTCCAGTTACTCTTTTTTAAGGGATTCAATGAGGATTTCATGGATGCTCTGGATCGATAGGAGTAGGGACATTTCAAAAGCTACTTTGGTAGAAATTTTTGAAGCATGCAAAAATTACTCAGAGCTACTACGAAGAGGGTAAGAAGTGTAAGATCAAGAGGTGGATTAGCCACCACAACAATTGGGGACATATCGGGTAAGATATTATCAAAATTTTAAAAAACATGAAGTAAGAGATTGTAAATGACATGGAAAATCAATTATATGCTCTACATGCTAAAAATAAAAAGGAAGATGTAGAAGAAACACTCACAGAGTATTGGCATGCATGCGGAAGGAAGAAATTATTTTGTAGATGCGGAGAATTAGCCAACATTTCTCAAGAAAGAAAGTCTTCACTGAGTTTAAGATGTTAAAGATAGAGGATGGGAAATTTTTCTATATTTCTCAAATAAAATTGTGGCCACCAAGGTAAGGAGGTATGAAACAAGACCATATGCATTCATTTCAAAATTGGTCTAATAATCCATATATGTAGCCCCCACTTTGGGCTAACCCTCAATTCAAGGCAAACAAAAAAAAAATGGAAAAAACATCCTCAATCATGGCATAAACCTTGGAGAGGATATTAGTAGTGGAATAACCCACCATCTAATTACTGATAATCTTATCAGCAACATCCTTATCCACAACAACAAGCTCTGATGCCAAACCCCCAATCATGCTCTCAACCAAATTCTACAAAACTAACATCTTAGCTATCACCTAACCCTAAAAATAAAGCTACTCAACCAATCTATTTCGTTGAACCAACTCAATACCCTACTTATTATTTTGATGTCAACAATATCCATCTTTTCTCAAGAAGATCACTTCCTCCACTAGCTGGACCTACCATTACTAAAATTGTAGAAGAACCATAGTTGTTGCATATTGATCGTAGAAAATCTAGAAGATGTTGCATGTTGATCCACAACAACCTGATAAAAATTCTAGCAAGGGTAAAACATAGGGTAATGAGACACTATTTCTTGAAAGGTTACAAGAAACAAATATTGACCTCAAATTAGAATTTGATTCTGATTTTGTCAACCAGCTGAAATAAATTTGTGTCAAAATCCATTGATTCAAGCTATTAAGGATGTGCCCATCTATAATAAATTGGTTAAAGACCTATGCATAAAGAAACTAGGTAGGAAGAGGAAATATCCAACTATTGTACATGTCATTGGACAACTAGCTGATATTATGCTTGGGAACTCAATTTTGCTCAAATATATAGATCCGTACATACCTTTAGTAAATGTCACAATCAATGGCACAATGATCAAGAACACTTTGATTGACTTTGGGGCAAACAAAAAAGTAAAGAAAAAAATCATGGATAATTTAAAGTTAGAGGGACTAAGACCAAAAACCATAGTCTTGGCAGCCTTGCATGACAGATCAATAGTTAAGCTGAAGGAGTCATAGAGGAAGCAAGTAGTAGTGGAAGAATCTTGGGAGTACCCTTGAATTTATTATTCTTCAAAAAATAAAACTTGATAGGATATCGTATCATCCGAGATGACCATGGTTCACAACTAATGATGCATTTATAGGATGCAAATCTAGTATTATGATTATCTCTAATGGAAGTGGTACCAAAAAGCTCATGCTTTACCCCATGCACAACCATTCAATGAAGAAGACCAAACCATTTGGGTTGAAGAGATAGAAGAAGACCAAATCTTAGTTCAACAGTCATGATGTTGGAGAAGTCATGCACAATTGAAGGGCAAGAAGAGGATGTTGTTATTTTAATCATCCTATAAAATAATTATGGGAGGAATGAAGAAGTAGATGGAAAATTATGTGTATAAGTTGTCCTGAGAATCAAATCCTACCGTAAAAAAGCATTATGAATGTTCCAGGTAAGAATTTCATCCTCCACCAACTTCTTCCACATGATTTTATATTAAATTCTATAAGTATCAGTATATGCTCCATGAATGATCTCTCTAAGCAAGTGGAAATTACCATTAGAAGCCACTTATTGTGAACAGACGTTGAGCATACAGCAAGAGAAACTGTTAATTTATCTTTTGTAAAAACACAAGACAACATTTACATGGGACTATGGAGACATGCATGGAATCCACACCCTAAGATATATACACATAAGATATACATCAAATAAAATTGCAAGACAATATAACAAACATAAAGAAGAATGATCCCAAAGTGAGGGATATAGTGAAAGAAGAATTAAAAATTATTGGATGTTGGATTCATATATCCAATTTTAGATAGTCAATGGGTGTCACCCCTTATTATTGTACCTAAGAAGAATGGTAAATGGAGGATCTGCATGGACTATAGAGATCTGAATGCAGCAACAAAAAAGGATCATTTTTTGCTTCCTTTCATTAATCAGGTACTTAACACTCTTGTTGGAAAGAAATATTTTTATTTTCTTGATGGCTATAGTGGCTACAACCAAATTCAGATTGCACTAGAGGACCAAGAAAATACCACATTAACATGTCCATGGGGAATGTATGAATATTCCGTTCTTCCTTTGGTTTGTGCAATGCACCTACTATATTCCAGAGGGTAGTTTTGAGTATCTTCTCAGATCTAACCAATGACTGCATGGAGGTATATATGGATGATTTTATAGTACATGGTAGTACTTTTGATGAAGCAATGAAGAATCTAGAAAAATTTCTTAAGAGATGCAAGGAGCATAACCTATCCTTAAGAAGCAAAAATGCTACATGATGATGTCTGAAGGAATAGTGTTGGGGCATTATCTATCATTTGCTAGAATTTAGGTAGATCCAACAAAAATATTTGTGATTATAAATATGCCAACACCAAAGAAGCATAAATATGTGAGGAGATTCTTAGGCCATGTTGGGTGTTATAGAATATTTATATAGGACTTTAGTAAGATTGCAACACCATTATTTGTCTGTTGGGAAAGGATGTTGCCTTTGAGTGGATTGAGAAATGTGAGATTGCATTCCAGAATTTGAAGTAAATGTTGACTTCTGCACCTGTGTTAAGAGGACCAGATTGGATTTTTCCATTTCACATTCATAATTATGCCTTAGATCATGCCATTAGATTTTTTAGGATAGAAGGATGGAATTTTAAACTATGCAATCTAATATTTCAGTAAGAACCTACAACACGCTGAACTTAACTATACACTTTAAAAGAAAGATTTTTTAGCAATTGTGTATGCCATTAACAAGTTTAGGAATTACATCATAGGATACCTAGTATTTATTCACATTGACCACACTATAATTAAATACTTGATCAACAAAACAATTGTAAGCAGTAGAGTAATCATATGGTTTCTAATTTTGTAAGAGTTTGATGTCACCATTGTGGATAAGCCTAGTAAGGACAATGTTGTAGCTGAATTTCTTTCAAGAATGGAGAATAATAATGAAGAAAAATAGTGGATGAATCTTTCCCAAATGAGAACCTATTTTCCATTTCCACTAGAACACCCTGGTATGCTGATATAACTAATTATTTTGTCTCAGGTAAGACACCTCCACATTACTTATATTCGAAAAGAAATACATAATTTAGAAAAGTGTGATTTTTTCTTGGATAGATGGATTTATATTTCACATAGGGTAGAATAATTTATGTGAAGATGTATATATGATGAGGAAATATATGATGTCCTTAAATCCTAACACACTGAATCGTGTGGAGGGAAATTTGCTGCAAAAAGAACAACACAAAAGGTGTTGACAACATGATACTACTAGTCAACACCGTATAAGGTCAGTAACATTCTATACCAGAAGGTGTGATAGATGCCAAAGAATGGGTAAGCCTACCAAGTCAGATGAGATGCCATCTGCAACCTCGAGTTAGTATTACAAAGTCATTTGAAAAATGGGGTTTGAACTTTATTTGTCCTGCAAATCCTAAATCTCAAAGATAAGGAATACATTCGGTGTGCACATATTACCTCACTAAATGGATAGAAGTGAAAGCATTTCTAATTTAGAAGAGTGAGAAAGTTTCCAAATTCTTGTACGACCACATCTTCACAAGGTATGAAGTACCAAGAGAAATTATTATTGATCAAGGTACACACTTTACTGCTAAAGTTATTTCTGATCTAGCTAAGGAATATGAAATTAGACATAGGAATTCTACACCTTATCATCCCCAATCTAATGGCCAAGTTGAGGTGACAAATAGGGAAATAGAAGCCATCTTGAAAAAAACTATTGCACTCCACCAGAGAGATTGGGTAGATATACTTCCAGAAGTAGTTTGGGAATTCAACACAACTTGGAAGACAACAACATGATTCACACCATTCGAGATTTTGTATGGTAAGACAAATGTTTTTCCCATTGAATTCAAGCACAAGACACTATGGAATGCACTTGAAATAGGATTTTTTTAAATCTAAAGATCAAGAGGTAGAGGATTCTTTAGCTCAATAAGTTAGATGAAATGAGGAGACAAGTTGTGCCTAATAAAGATGTAGTTTAGAAGAAAAGGATAAAATGGCATGATAGTTCCATCAAGATAAGACAATTTCAAGAAAGTGATTGAGATCTCTTATTTGAATCAAAGTACAAGGAAAACATGGTAAAAATCAAGAGAAGGTGGTTGGGACCATATGAGATTGAGAAAATATTTCCCAATGGAGTTGTAAAACTCACCACCATAGATCCTATGAGATTCAAATTACTATTGAATGGTCATAGATTGATATTTTACACAAATCCAACTAAAAGGAGCACCTTCTTGCAATAGTTCAGAGGCAAAGAAAAGTAGAACAGAGATGCAAACATTAGAGTTAAGATTAGAAGTTGAGCCTATGGTTCATGTTGTCCAAAATAAGCTCATGCTTAATTTTGGTCAACTAACACCATTTTCCCCCTTTTAGTGCTTCAATCTGATTTTTTACATATTTTAAGTACTTAAGGATTTAGAAAGCATCTTCATCAGATAGGAAATTTCTTCCCTTTCTGAAAATATAAAGAAGTCCTTCTAACTCTTCATATTTTGCAAGTTACGAGCATGGGGGAATTTTTGAGAATTTTACCAATTTCAGCTTGGGGGCCTAGGGGAATTTTTGAGAATTTTTCCAATTTCAGGCTTGGGGGCCTAGGGGAATTTTGAGAATTTTGCCAATTTCAGGCTAGGGGCTTGGGGAAATTTTGAGAATTTTGACAATTTTGGGCTTGGGGGTGTTGTCCACTCAAAATTCTCGCTTCCGATGAAAGTAAAAATTTCAAAATTTTGAGTTTAAGTGTTTTCTCTAATGTACGAAGTCGTGAAATTGAGAAAATCTGTGTTTTGGGTCATTTTGTATGTATTTCGGGTCTGTCAGACATTTTTGTCCCGCGTGTCCCAAGTTCAAAAGTGTGCTCTGTTCCCCGATCGGCTGAAATCCCCGAAGTTCCATTTTCGGGCCCGTCGGAACTTTTCGTCCCAAATGTCCCAAAGTTAATTTTGCAAGTTTGTTCCATTTTCCGAAACACCCGAACAGCGACTTCGCACTTTCGTGTTCCAAATGTCCCAAGTCAGATTTTGCAAGTTGTTTCATTTTGGTGATTCGCCCGAATCGCGTCCTTCGTAAATTTTTGTCCCAAATGTCCCAAGTTCAAACAGGCCCTTTTTCCATTTTCGGCCGATTCACCCGAACCGCGTCCTTCGCGTTTTCGTCCCAGATGTCCCAAAATGCATTTGTGCGTCTTCTCCCTGTTTCGCCCGAGTCGGCCGAGCCGCGTGTTTCGCGCATTCGCGTCTCACATGTCCCAAGCGAACCAAATGCCATTCATACTTAGTTTTTCCCGCTCTACCCGAATATGTTGTTTTTCAAACTAATAGATATGAATTTAATGCACATTGATCACCTTTCTCTCTCCTCAACGGCTATATAATGGGCAGACCCCCTTTTTGCATTTCTCACACTGCTTCCTTGCTATCTTTTGCTCGAACATCTTGCTGGCGAATAAGGTTTTCGATGACGTCAAGGATAATCTATCAAAATCCTGGGAAGATCAGAGTCTTGGAGGAGGCTTGGGAGAACTGAAGAACAGCTGGCAGAAGGACGAAGTTTTCAAGACACTGGTCATCTCTGCTTTCAAAGACATACACTGTCATCTTCAGGATGAGACTTCTGAGACATAGCTGAGGCGTTAAAGAAATTCAGGCAGTGGATTCTGAAGTCGGTGGGTCCCTCTCAGTGACTGGCCACCTGTCTTCTTCTCCTTGTTCTTTTCTCTTCTTCCCTTTCTTTTTCCGTTTTCTTTGTAAGAAGTTAAGGTATTGCGACAAGTGTCCTTAATGTTCTTGGTTAAAGAAGCTGTTACAGTAAGAGTAACTAATTTGTAAGCTATATAATGGCCTTCCTTATGCCATTTTGAAGGAGGAAGAATTTGGCATATTTTTAAGAGAAAGTGTAAATAGATTACAAAGAAATCAATACAAAAGGGCTTTCCATTCTTTGTCTATCTAATCTCCGTTATCTCGAGCTTTCGTTTAATGTTTTTGAAGATCATTTGTTAATGATTTTTAGTCTCATTGGTTGCATACTTTTCCAAATTTTGCAAGCACTAGAAATGATCTTGTATAACCAAGAAGGAACTTTGTGTCCTTGATTAATGAATCCGAAGGGTGCTATTTATGAACTTTGTGTCTTTAAGTTTCATCTTGTTCATACGATGCAAATGATCTTGTTTTGATTCACTATCGCAACTTCACATACATAATGAATTACTCTGATTCTCTATAATTCTGCATGTTGCCTTTCTGCTCATTCTCGTCTTCTCATTCCTCTGTCCTTTTGTACTTGAACATCCTCATTGAAAACACTTTCGTAATATCCAAGTTTAACCAGAAAATAATGTTTTGTACATTTGTAAATAAGTTTGTTTCTGAATAAGGGAACCTCTCCCATTAAAGAGGAGGGACTTCTTGTCCCCTGATTGTTGCTCTTCTTAAAAGTCCTATTTGATGACCAACAGTTTTTGGCAACTCCGCTGGGGAAAATCATATTCCAATTCTGTAATTTTTCGACCATCCTTTGATCTCGCGACTCTGCGCTTTTACTTGAGGGAGGAGGGCCCTTGGTGTTGAAGATTCTCGTTCAACTTTTGGAGCAGCAGGTTTTCCTTTCCCTTCAACAAGAAATAGGACTCGTTTGACAAGCACTCCACCTATTCAAGATAGAATTCCCATGGGTGGTTTTTTTTCTTGAGCCAACTAGCCTTAATCTTCAAGATTTGATTCTTCTTTGGTGTTGCAATCCCTCTCCAAGTGTTCTTCCAAGAATGGCAGCGCCATTACCATGGGGTCATTGTGTCGGGCCCCTGGCCCTTACTCAGCCTTTGCATGAGTTACCCAGAGGTAACCGGAAGAACTTCCCCAAATTCAAAGGTGATGGCAAAGTGCATCCTGATGAACACATCGCAGCCTTCGTTGTTGCATGTGGAGTTCTGGGAGTCGAATATGAAGACGTCTCCGTAAGGCTGTTCATCGAGACGTTACAAGATAATGCTGCTGATTGGTTCTACCACCTTCCATGGTGCTATCACCGACTGGGACACAATGAGAACTCAGTTCGAAAACCGTTTCAAGCCGGCAGAAGATGTACATGCCTTGCTAGCCCAAATCTCTCAGATAAAGAAAGATTCACAAGAGCCCATGAGAGAATTTGTGGCCCGGTTCAACAAATTGATCAATAAAATTCATGCCTACGACTCCGAAACTGTTAATCAAATTCAAAAATGTTTCTTCCTAAATGCTCAATCACCCAAAGTTAGTTATGCACTAAGAAGGGCTAATCTCGCAACATTCATTGGTGAAGATCAAACTCGCATTTGTTAGTATCGAGGATGACTTGATCATGTCAGGGAAGTTGAGAAGAGACCCTCCCAAATCTAAGTCTGCTGCTTCTTCCTCTTCCACCCCTGGACCTAATACTGATCCATTAGTTCAGAAACTTGCAAATGATCTTATTGCTATAAAGAAACAATTGGCTCAGCATGCTCCTTATGCAGATGTTCCAAGGAGAAATTTTCAGCCCAGAAATTGTTTGCCTGCTTCTCAAACAAGATTAGCACTTGAAGGACCTCCTGTTAAAGTCCCTGTCAATGCGACCTGCGAGGTGGAAGAACCAGATGACGATGAAGATAACGAAGCTTGCGAAGAGTTTGCGAGAGAATTTGATGATGAAGCAGATGAACTTGAGAGATCTCGAGTTAATTTCTTCACCACTGAGGGCATTGATGATGGAGATGATTATGATGAAGTGGTAGCAGACATGAATAGCGAATCATTCGCTGTCATGACTCGAGAACAGACAAATCAGAGGGAGAAAGTGGCACAGCCTATCAAGAAATCTAAGGAGCAGTCGACAACTATTCCCGTGATTGCAAAAAGAGGATCTCCTATCCCTACTTCATCTACACCAAAGGTGAGTCCTATCAATCCTGCTACCAAAGTTCCTTCTTATTTTTCTCCTAAAGTTGATAAGCCTAGAGTCTAGAATGACGATGGCCCGTCCACTTCGGGTCTTTTGATATTGTTGATCACTGAAAAAGACCAAGGTCCAAATCTCAGAGGCCGAGTATTATCAAACTCATCCCAAAGCTTTTACCAAAATGATTCAATTTGTTAATTCCCATTCCAAAACCACCTCTAAAGGTCTTTTACCTACTCCTCCATCGTGCCACTGACCTAGTGCAGTAGCCATTTGTCCCTCGCCTAATGACAAAATCAAGCCTTTTTATGTAACACTCCTTATAGGCTGGCCATAGGCTCGTAATTGTGTCATAGATTCAGAGCCTCGATAATGTGATTCCTTGTAAATTAGCTCATGCTTTAGGCCCGACCCTCACACGCACTTATGGATCTTGTTACTCCATGGAGAGTAAAGAAGTGCCTACAGTCGGGAGAATTAAAGATGCACAAGTAGCTTTTCTTGCTTTGCGAGAAGAAAGTGTTGGCTACCATCTTAGTGGCGAGATATTCCCCCTTCATACGGGATGTTGCTAAGTAGGAACTTCTGTAAGGGACGTGGGTGGGGAAATCCAAATGGGTGTCACATGCACTCGTGCTGTCAATGGACAAATAAAGAAGTTCTTTGCAGAGAAGCGGTATGAGTATATTGTGTAGAAAACGGATGATCCTAGAGCACAAATACTCTACTGAGGATATGGGGCATGGTAACTACATGATTATGTCTCCTGATGAAATCCAACCCCCAAAGTGTCTCCTAAAGATCCTAATGGGGTTTGGATTTTAGAGTTTGATGGAAGTTGTTCCTCAGCTGGTTCCGGAGCCGGTGTCCTGCTGGTGTCACCTGAAGGAAGCCTACACCCCTTTTCATTTAAGTTGCAGTTCGAGAATACTAATAACACAGCAGAATACGAGGCTCTCATTCTCGGATTACAAGTGGCCAAAGAACAAGGTGTAAAGAATCTTCTGGCTCGTGGTGATGCAGAATTGATTGTAAAGCAGGTCAGAAACCTTTTTCAAGTAAAAAATGGAAGGCTGAAACATTACCGGAATCAGGTTTGGGATTCCATTGAATTCCTTGATGCTTTCTCCATTGAGGCAATACCTAGGGAGAAGAACAGCAGGGCTGATTCGCTAGCAGTCTCAGGGTCACTACTGATTCCTCATCCTGACTTCTCTCAGGATAAGTTCACTATTGAAATGGTCCATCGGCCTAGTGTCACGATAATACCAATAAGCTGGCGGAGTTTTCAATGATGATCAACATTTGCTTTCCTTCCGGAACTCAAGGGTAATTTCGAAACAGCTATATTTTGAGGAAGTGACAACCTACCTCGTGAGAGTGTGCCCTTTAACCAAGCAAATCACCCAAGGGAAAAAGCAGATCAAGATGGATGCATCAATCTCAAAGGAAACAAGATTCCTAAAGGGTTGGTGAGTTTGGAGGAACTATTTGATAAACATGACAGGTATGTGAAATCTAGAGCTTCCACTGGGCCTCAACAATCAGCTGAGTATGATAAGATTGATATTGGGAGTTCTACTGACCCTAAGCTCGTGAACATTGGAAAATGTTGCACAACAGATGAGAGGAAGAAAGCAATTGCTCTTTTAAAGAGGTATAAGGATGTTCTCGCTTACTCTTATGAAGATTTGAAAGCTTTCAAACCAAAAGATATGCAACACTCTATTCCTCTTAAGCCTGGAATTAAGCCTTTCAAGCAGAAACAGAGGCAATACAACCCCAAGATAGCAGACACCATCTTTCAGGAAATACAGAAGTTGTTGAAGGCTAAAATCATTTTTCCCATTCACCATTCAACATGGATTACAAATATTGTGCTGTTATTAGGAAGAAAAATGGTGAGATCCACATCGTGTTGATTTCAAGAATTTGAATCGAGACTTCTACGAAAAATAATTATCCTTTGCCTATGATGGATCAAGTATTGCAAGCGATATGAGGATGAAATGTTATCCATGCTTGATGGATTCTCGGGATATAATCAGGTAGAGGTTGATACTGTAGATCAACACAAAATAGCTTTCACTACTCCTTGGGGTACCTTTGCCTACAAGAGAATGCCTTTTGGGCTTATTAATGCTGGTGCCACTTTCTAGAGAGCTATGGATCTGGCTTTTGGAAGTTTGAAAGGGAAGTGTATTGTCATATATCTTGATGACCTGACAGTATTTTCCAAGACAAGAGCGGATCATTTTGATCACCTAGAGAAGATTCGCTAAGATGCGAGAGAGCATGGAATTTATTTAAATCCTAAAAAATCTATCTTTTGTGTTATAGAGGGAAAACTATTAGGGAACATTGTCTCCAAGGATGGTATTAAGATTGATCCTGAACGAGTTCAAGCCATCCAACAAATTCCTCTCCCAACCAAGCAAAAAGGCGTGCACTCCTTCTTTGGTAAGATAAATTTCTTGAGAAGATTCATCCCTGATTTTACAGAGTTAACTTTGAATATTTCTCAGATGATGAAAGGGAAGCAAACATTTGGTTGGTCTTCTGAAGGAAAGGAATCCTTTGAAGGTATCAAGAGAGCTATTGCTAAAACTCCTGTTTTAGCCTGTCCTGATTTCAGCAAAGATTTCATCATCTATTGCTATGCTACAGATAATACCTTCGGAGCTTTGTCTTAACTCAAGAAGACTCTAATGAGCATGAACTCCCAATTGTGTTCATGAGCTATATTCTGAAAGATCATGAGTTGAAATACACCATGATGGAGAAGCATGCTTTTGCAGTGGTCAAAGCTGTTAAGCAGTTTCGTTTTTATATCCTCAACTCTCACTCCATGGTGCTGGTTCCAGATACAACTGTTAAGTCAATTCTCACACAACAAGAATTTGGATCCAAGAGAGAGGAACCGGGTTCTAAGTTCCAAGAGTATGACATTGACATCAAACCGACCAAGGCGGTTCGTGAAAAAAGGCCTTTGTGAGCTCATTGCTGAAGGAGCTAAACATGAGTTGCTGGAGGAGAAAGCTGACATTCCTACCATTCTGTTCCTTAGCTCAGTTGATGAATGGTATGCTGACATCGCCCATTTTCTCACCTATGGGAATGCCCTCTCATTTAACTCGCTAAAGAAAAGAGGACTGTTAAATTGAGGTCGGTCAATATGTATTGTGGGAAAATGCTTTGTTCAAGCGTGGGTTAGATGGGAGATTTTTGAAGTGTGTGGACAAGGAACAATAGAGAAAGTTGCTCTCAGCTTTTCATGATCAGGCATGTGGAGGGCACTATTCATCAATGTTACTGACTCATAAGATACTCCCATGGAGGATACTGCGGCCTTCCTTGTTCGAGAGATGCATCCAAGTGGGTTGATAAATGTGAGGCTTGTCGGACTTTTTGTGGGAAGACCTAAATTGGCTTCTTTGCCTCTCGAAGCCGATTGTGATTGAGGAACCATTTCAACAGTGGGGTTTGGACTTCATTGGTACACTTAATCCTCGCTTCTAGTGCTGGTCACACTCATGTGCTAACTGCCACTGACTATTTCACCAAATGGGTGGAAGCTATTTCGGTCAAGAGTACTACTTCTGAAGTGGTGTGCGGCTTCATTAAAGAGAACATCTTGGTAAGGTTTGGTGTACCTAATAAGATTGTAAAATATAATGCTTGAATTTTCTTCTTCTGAGATAATGGATTTTGCACACGGGTATGGCATCTCCCTGGCTCATTCTTCAGATTATTACCCCCAGGGAAATGGGCAAGCAGAATCCACTAACAAAAATCTGGTGACTATCATAAGGAAGTTGGTCAATGAGTCTCAACGAAACTGGCACAAGAAGCTCTATGATGCTCTTTGGGCAGACAGGATTACACCAAAGAGAGCTATTGGAATGTCTCCTTTTCAAGTGGTATATGGAGTAGAAGCTCAATTGCCAGTGACAGTGGAACTGCCAGCCTTGCACCTAATGAAGGCCATTGAAGATACTAGTTTCAGAGATGCTTTGGACAAGAGAATTATGTACCTGCACAAACTGAATGAGGACAGATTGATGGTTGCTGATAGGATATCTGTTCACCAGTAGAAGGTAAAGGTCCTGTTTGACAAGAAAGCTAGGTTCAGAGATTTCCAAGTTGGAGACACCGTGCTGTTATGGGACAAAAGACATGAACCTCGTGGCAACCATGGAAAGTTTGATTCCCTGTGGCTCGGACCTTTCAAGATCAGACACTTTGCTGGTGAGAATTCCTTTTATCTTGATTACATGGATGGTTCTTCTCTCCCACTTCCTTATAGTGGGCAGTATCTCAAGTTGTTCAAGTCCTAGGTGATTAGGGAGTCCCTTGTATATTCTGTACAGCGTTTTTGCTTTTCTTTCCTTTTTGTTTTGGTGTGTTGCCCTCTGTATTGGTCTGTTTTTGACTCCGTTGCCCAATGGATAAGGTACTGGTCTGCTTCCCCGAGTTTGTCTAAGTTCTTGCCTTGTCTCATTCCTTGAATTTATGCCAAGTCATCCCCAGAAGGAGCCAGCTGTTGTCCACTCAAAATTCCCTGCTCTGATGAAAGTAAAAATTTCAAAATTTTGAGTTTAAGTGTTTTCTCTAATGTACCGAAGTCGTGAAATTGAGAAAAATCTATGTTTTGGGTCATTTTGTATGTATTTCGGGCCTGTCGGACATTTTTGTCCCGCGTGTCCCAAGTTCCAAAGTGCGCTCTGTTCCCGATCGGCCGAAATCCCCGAAGTTGTTCCATTTTCGGGCCCGTCGGAAATTTTTCGTCCCAAATGTCCCAAAGTTAATTTTGCAATTTGTTCCATTTTAGCGAAACACCGAACCGCGTACTTTGCACTTTCGTGTTCCAAATGTCCCAAGTCAAATTTTGCAAGTTGTTCCATTTTCGGCCGATTCACCCAAATCGCGTCCTTGAACTTTTTGTCCTAAATGTCCCAAGTTCAAATAGGCCTTTTGTTCCATTTTGGCCTTTTCACCCGAGCCTTTGTTCCATTTTGGTGTGTCCTTCGGCTTTCGTCCCGGATGTCCCAAAACGCATTTGTGCGTCTTCTCCTATTTTTCCCGAGTCGGCCGAGCCGCGTGTTTTTGCGATTCGCGTCTCACATGTCCCAAGAGAACCAAATGCCATTCATACTTAGTTTTTCCCACCCTACCCTAATATGTTGTTTTTCAAACTAATAGATATGAATTTAATGCACATTCATCACCTTTCTCTCTCCTCAACGGCTATATAACAGGCATACTCCCTTTTTGCATTCCTCACACTGCTTCCTTGCTATCTTTTGCTCGAACATCTTGCTGGTGAATAAGGTTTTCGATGACGTCAAGGATAATCTATCAAAATCCTGGGAAGATCAGAGTCTTGGAGGAGGCTTGGGAGAACTGAAGAACAGCTGGCAGAAGGATGAAGTTTTCAAGACACTGGTCATCTCTGCTTTCAAAGACATACACTGTCATCTTCAGGATGAGACTTCTGAGACATAGCTGAGGCGTTAAAGAAATTCAGGCAGCGGATTCTGAAGTCAGTGGGTCCCTCTCAGTGACTGGCCACCTGTCTTCTTCTCCTTGTTCTTTTCTCTTCTTCCCTTTCTTTTTCCGTTTTCTTTGTAAGAAGTTAAGGTATTGCGATTGGCGGTCCTTAACTGTTCTTGGTTAAAGAAGCGGTTACGAAGAGTAACTGATTTGTAAGCTATATAATGGCCTTCCTTACGCCATTCTGAAGGAGGAAGAATTTGGCATATTTTCTGAAAGTGTAAATAGATTACAAAGAAATCAATACAAAAGGGCTTTCCATTCTTTGTCTATCTAATCTCCGTTATCTCTGAGCTTTCGTTTAATGTTTGTGAAGATCATTTGTTAATGATTTGTTAGTCTCACTGGTTGCATACTTTTCCAAATTTTGCAAGCACAACGATCTTGTATAACCAAGAAGGAACTTTGTGTCCTTGATTAATGAATCCGAAGGGTGTTATTTACAGAACTTTGTGTCTTTAAGTTTCATCTTATTCATACGATGCAAATGATCTTGTTTCGATTCACTGTAACTTCGCATACATAATGAATTACTCTGATTCTCTATAATTCTGCATGTTTCCTTTCTGCTCGTTCTCGTCTTCTCATTCCTCTGTCCTTTTGTACTTGAACATCCTCATTGAAAACACTTTCGTAATATCCAAGTTTAACCAGAAAATAATGTTTTGTACATTTGTGAATAAGTTCGTTTCGAATAAGGAACCTCTCCCATTAAAGAGGAGGGACTTATTTCCCCTCGATTGCTCTTCTTAAAAGTCCTATTTGACGACCAACGGGGGCACGGGGGCTGGGGAATTTTGAGTATTTTCCAATTTCGGGCTTGGGGCCCTAGGGGAATTTATGAGAATTTCACAATTTTTGCAAATGGTGCAATTTGCATTTTTAGCCCCTAGGGTCCATTTTGCAAATTTGTATTTTCACCATTTCTTGTGTGGATTAATGCAAATTTTCAAATGGGCATAACTTTTGACCCAGTGCTCAAAATTTAATAAATTTTATATCGTTGGAAATCTCTCGACATCCTCTACACCATGGAAACCCGAAATATTAATTTTGGTGAGGGTATGTGGGTGAAAAATGAAGGAAATGTATCAATTCCAAAATTTAAATATTCAGTCCCGTAAAAGGCAAGAAATCCCTGAAAAACTCAAAATAGCTGCACGCACTCAGAAGGCCATAACTTTTGCAATCCTCATAAAAACACAAAATTGGTACCTTGGAATTGTGGTTCCGAGACCAACACACAATAATCAAGATATTAAGAATTTGATGAAGGATCGATAGAGAATTTACAAAAAACATGTTCGAGTTGAAGCAGTTATTTTAGTTATGGTTGGGATGCATTCAATGAAGCATGGGATAACATATTTCACTGCTACAAGTTATGGGATAGTATGGGGGGCCTTTTACAAGTAACAAAACATCATTGCATTCCATTTTATACCTTTTGCAAATGGTTCAATGATAGATTTTGGGATTTCCATTTTTCTCTCTCTCTCTCTCTCTCTCTCTCTCTCTCTCTCTCTCTCTTCTCTCAGAATTCTATAAATTGGAGTGTTAAGCTCATTATAAATGGGAGATAGTTTTTAAGTAACAAAACTCTATCAAAATTTCTTTGTGAAGCCAATTTTCTATAGGTCCTTGTAGTGGAATCCTTACACGGTGATCTAGGCCCGTATTTTGTAAAGGATTGAACTATGTATTTTCAAAATGCAACACTAGATGCAAGTTTGTGGATGTATCTTCCCTTGCTTTGTTTGGTTTGCATTCTTCTTTCCCCTTCAATCTCATTACATACATACTATGTCTATTCTATGTTGTTGCAAGGATTCATTATTATTGTGCATGTATGAACTATGATTGTGAATGCATTTTCCAGATTGTGGAGGACTATTATCACCCCTTCTAGTATGTATTTTGCTTCTATTTTTCACACATTGGAAAACTATCCTCATTCCCTCCTTTTCTAGTGTATCACCACTTTAGTGTAGGATTTATTTTCATGCAATATCCCTCCCTGGTCCCTTGGAAAGTTAGATTAGGATTAGATAGTTTTCCTGCATTAGAGTAGATTGTGGCAGGTAGTTTAGGAGTAGGAACCAGCCTTCTCTGGAGGATCATCTCAAGCTCGCAAGTTCCATAGTTTGAGAGATGATTCCATGTTATTCAATCACACCATGAGCTCAATCGGACACGCTTACATAAACCATAGGGTGATGTCATTCGGAGATAATAGCTTTGGCATGCTTGGTGGGACTAGAGGTCGTCATTTTAATTGTAAAAATACTGATGTGCACTTATTGTAAGTATTCAGCTTGTGAGAAGCTTTGAATTACACATCTGGTGACTCTAAAAGAGGTAGCGTCCATTGGTTTCAGTAGTCCAAACTTGGTAGATTTATGAGAAGAATTTAGACAAGATCAAGAACTAGAGAAGAAGGACTCTTCATCTATCTACACTTATCCCCTAGATAGAACAAGAAGAGGAAGAAGAGCTCAAAGGTCACCATCTCCACCAAATAGAACCTTTTCAACACCTCCACCTGGAAGGCCTTTCATTCAATCAACTAGATTTCTCGACCAATCAGGATGGCATAACCAAATCCTTATGTCAATTTCACTAAAGTAAAGAACTCCGTTTACTCTCAATGCACAAAATCTAGTTCCAGTTGCAGCATTGAAGAACATATTATATTTCACTTTGGAGAGAACCAGGACAAATTTGATTGACCACATCAAAGATATTGCGAATGTCTATACAATTCATGAAATTATAGAAATGGACATTGCTATTGAATTGTTGACATCTTCATTTAAAGGTAAAGCTCTGTGATGGTTGAAGTCTAACAAAGGGTCTATCCGAGTGGGACCATTTGTACCAACTCTTCATAATCAATTTGGATAAAAAGGGATAATATGTCTTTATTGGAATAATTGACAATAATTAAGAGGGCTCTAATGAGCGGTTGACTAACTTCAACTTCAGATTTCAAGAGGACGTGGGATAGAATTCCATTAGCCATGAGACCAACAGCTGAAGGTACTTTCCTATACTTTCTTAAAGCTTTAAATTATGATATTACTATGATGATTCAATCCATGGGAGGTATCACTTTACCCACTGACCTATAACATTTCTATTATAGATGAAAACCGCTTGATCCAAGATGGTAAACTTACACCTAGGCCACCTATGCCTCTATATCTAGAACTAGGAGCTCCAAGCACTAGTCAAACACCCACATTAGCTCCCATTCCTACTCCAAGAAATTAGAATTCAACTGAAGCTTCTACTTCATCTTCCACTACCTCAAATGAGCTCCAAGAAGTCATGAAGCAACTACAAAATTTGTGTAATGAATTGGTGACACTTAAGAGGCAACAAGCTCAAAATTTTAGACCTTTGTATTAGCCTCAAACTTAACCTAATAGACCTCCATATCAACCTAACAGGCCACCCATTCAAAACACAAATCAGAACCAGGTCAGGCCTCCTGCTAATAGACCATTCTAGCCTTATAATCCTAATTTTACATCTAGAGCTTTGGTACCAGTGTAAAATAACATGGCTAAGGAATATGACTGGTGTTTCCCATGTAATCAACCTCATAACCAGTCAATGTGTTTTGATGGTGCTTTGAATCAAGCTCTGATGGTGAAAACTGGTGTAGAACAAGATACAGGCCAAGAAGGAAATCAAGTAGTAGGAGCATCTTAGCAAGAGGCACCTCCAAATGAGACTACACTTGTGAATTGGTAGGCTGAATATTTCTGTGGTATAAACCAAGCACCTTCTCAAAGTGTAGCAGCTAATACATGGTCCAAGAAAAGGAATATTGGAGAAGGAAAATCATCTAATTCAAGTGACCCACAACCCTCTGTCACTCAACAAGGTATGGGAAATCAAATTGTAACTCCCAATGTGTAGGGCCAATCCAAGCCACCTTCTAGAACAACTCAAATGCCAGTTGTAACAGCCCTAGTGTAAGAGAAAATTATGCAAGGAAAAGGACAACAGAGAGATAGTTCATCTCCATTCAACATCATTGAGTAGATGAAGAAAACAAATGTAAACATCTCAATGTGGGAATCATTGGCTATCCTAGGACAAAGAGACCTATTGCAAGCTGCTATGGCTAATTGGTCGGCATCAAATCAGCCATCCAAAGAACAAGAAAAAGTTCTTACCAATGTATCTCAGCAAAGAGAAAATCAAGGAAGCCACCAAGGTAAAAATTTGAAGCCCCCACCATTCTATATCTCATTGATCATTGGAGATAAGTTAGTACATAATTGCATGATTGATTCGGGAGAAAGTAGCTTAGTCATGCCAAAACAGATAGCTGATCAGTTGGGTCTTCAATATGAATTCATCTCCAAAGGTGTGGTGTAATTAGATGGGACAATGGTAACAACAATTGGAGTAATCAAATATTTGAGCCTCACATTACAAGCATGTCCCAATGTGACCATCTTACAAGATGTATCAGTCATAGACTTACCACCACTCTTTGCATTGTGCTTGTCAAGAGACTTCACTACCAAAATTAGAAACTATTTATCTTCTGATTGGTCACACATGTTGTTTAAAACAAGGTATGGAGATAAGGCTACAATCATATCTAAGCCCATTGCAAATTTCCACATAGAGCCTCATACACCGAGTCCAATCAATTCAAACTATTCATATTTTGATCAGGAAGATCTCCCAAGCACTTATGAAGTAGATACCAAAGTCGAATGCATACCAAACTTGACTCTTGATGAATGGGAAAACAAAATACATGCTTTTGACCCTTACAAAGAAATGGAGGAATATGAGCTAGGAGTTTATTGTTTGCATGAAGAGAATCATCCTCTCCATAGAATCACTAAGTGAGACCATAAGGATAATAATAAGGTATAGCAATTATTATTTGATGACTCACAAAGTAGAAAGGTGCAAGAGGAGGAGCTATGCTTGTTTCACCTCAAGGCACAAAGTATTACTCACTTTCCGTTTCTAGTTTTCTTGTTCAAACAACACAACTGAGTATGAAGCCTTAATTCACGGATTGCATTGGGCAAGAAAGAGAAGTATAAAAAACTTGCAAGTATTTGGTGATAGTGAGCTGATTGTGAATCAAGTCAGAGGACAAAATGCTGCTAAGAACGATCTGTTGAAGAACTACAAAAATAGGGTATGGGATCTCATTAAAGATTTTGAAGCTTTTAGCATCAATTCCATCCCAAGGAAGAAGAATGAAGTAGCAGACAGATTGGTAGCAATTGGGGTAACATTTGATGTTGTAGAAAGTATCAAAAGTGATAAATCTCAGCCTCATATCAAGGTGGTTGTAAGACCAGTTGTTCCAGATAACAATACAAGTTGGCAAGTCTTTGAGAATGATCAACAAATTGTCAATTTTTACAAGAAGAAGTTGAGTTCTCTGCTAGAAACCAAGACAAGTTGGAGCAAGTAGTATGGTGACCAAGTGGTGCAGCTGAGAACCAACAAATTACCAAAGGGTCTCGTAACTTTCAAGTCAATATTCAACCCAAATGACCAGTTCCGAAAGGAGAAGGAAAAAATTCAGGTAAAGGGTGAAGATTCAGATCCCATTTTAGTAGATGAAGACAAGACATTGCAAATTGGAAAAGTAAGTACCCCACAAGAGAAATTTGAATTTTTTCAACTTTGTCGAGAATTCCTAGATGTTTTTGCATGGACTCATAAGGATTTAAGAGGTTTCAACCTAAGATTGGCTGAGCATACAATTGAATTAAATCCTGAATCTAAGCCTATCAGATAGAAGCAAAGGCCAGTGAATCCTCACATTGAACCTCTTATGAGGAAGGAGTTGAACAAGTTGATTGAAGCTAGCATCATCTTTCCTATCAAACATTCAAGTTGGGTTACAAACTTAGTGCCGGTGAGAAAGAGAAATGGTGAAATCAGATTGTGCATAGACTTTCGTGATCTAAATAGAGCATCACTCAAAGATCATTATCCACTTCCATCAATGGAGTAAATCTTGCAGGTTGTAGCTAGTTCTAAAAGGTTTTCATTATTAGATGGCTACTTAGGATATAACTAGATAATGGTGAAAGAAGAAGATAATTTCAAGACAACCTTCACTACAAAATGGGGTACATATGCTTACAAGAAGATGCCATTTGGACTGTCAAATGCCGAGCAACATTTTAGTGAGCTATGGATATGGCATTCAAAGGATTAATCAATAAGATAATGTTGGTGTATCTAGATGATATCACCATCTTCTCAAAGAATGCAATAGACCACCTCTTTCACCTCAGGAAAGTATTTCAAAGATGTAGAAGATTCAGAGTATCATTGAATCCAAAGAAGTGTGTATTCTTGGCACACGAGGGAAAATAGTTGGGCCACATTTTCTCAAGAGAAGGGTTAATAATTGATCCTGAAAGAGTTGAAGTCATCCGAACACTTCATTTCCACACCACAAGAAATATCTCCAAATCTTCTTAGGAAGGATAAATTTTGTCCGTATATTTGTGCCTGATTTTTCCACTCTTGTGAAGCATTTAACAATGATGTTGAAGAAGAGTCTTGCATTTAAATGGAAAGAAAAAGAAAAAGAGAGTTTTTAGGCTATCAAGCATGCAATATCATAGGCTCTAACTCTTATCAACCTAGAATTTTCAAAGGAATTCATGCAGTATGATTTTGGAGGATCAAGCACAATCTTAGCTATAGTTACAACTAAATAGAGAACATTCAGAAAGCCCATAGCTTTCTTGAGTCAAAGCTTGGAAGATTACAAAGTAAAGTATTCTTTCATTGAAAATCATGTCCTTGCTATCATTAGGAGTTTGAAGAAGTTTAGACACTTGGTCTCAAACAATAAGATTCAACTGTTGGTGTCTCATGCTAGTGTCAAGGACTTTATCCTAAACAAGGACTTGAATAAGAAGAGAGCAGGTTGGATGACTCAAGTAATGGAATAGGCTATTGAAATCAAGGTAACCAAGTTGGTTCATGGTAAAGGTTTGTGTGAGCAGCTCACTTCTAAACCACATGATGAGTCAAAAGGAGAAGAAGAGGTTTTCCTACTATTGCAGAATGATCAAGAATAGCTAGCTAATGATGCACCCATTCCATGTTGGACTCGGACTTAGTGCATTATCTCCAAATAGGTTTGTGCCCTCTAGAAATGAGAAAAAAAGAGGAGATAGTTTAGATTTCAATCCATCCCATATGTTCTTATTGATGGTGTCTTGTTCAAGAAAGATATCAATAGTGTTATGTTGAGATGCATTCAAACATGTCAAGTTAGAAAGATATTACATGAGTTCCATGAAGGAGAAGTAGGAGGCCACTTTGATCCTCGAGTAACAACTCTCAAAATCATGAAGTCTGGTTACTATTGGCCTACATTTTTAGTGCTTGCTACTCATGGATCAAGAAATGCAAGAAGTGTGCATTATTCATAGGGAAAGAAAAGTTAGTATCCCTACCCCTTTGTCCGATTTCAGTAGATCAGCCATTCATGCAATGGGGATTAGACTTCATTATAATGATCAACCCAAATTCAAGTCAAGGGCACAAGTGGATACTTACGGAAACAAACTACTTCACCAAGTGGATTGAAGTAGTGGCACTTAAGGAGGAAAATGAATCCAATATCTTGGATTTATATGAAGGGATAGTCACTAGGTTTGGAGTCCTTACCACTATCATATCAGATAATGCATTGGTATTTCTTAGTACAAAGATCACCAAATGGTTTGTCAAGAATGTTGTATACCTCAGCACTTCATCCAACTATTACCCTCAAGGTAACGGCCAAGAAGATTCCATGAAGAAAAACTTACTAAGAATCATAGAAGGAATCTTGATGAGAATCAGAGAACTTGGCACACAAAGCTCAAATCAGTTCTATGGGATGATAGGATCACACCCAACTACATACACTCCCATTCAAGCTTTTATATGAGAGAGAAGTAGTCCTATCTATATCACTTGAGTTGCTAGCATTGGAAATCATGAAACAATTAGAACTAGTTGAATTTGAACCCATGGAAATTAGGTATGCAGAGTTAATGGAGCTAGAAGAAGTAATAAGACATGCAATGCAAACTATGGAGAAGGATCAAACATCGATCAAGAAGAGATTTGACAAGAAAGCTAAGGCCAGGACATTCCAAGTTGGAGACTTGGTATTGAAGTGGGATGTTGATCATGTAAATCTAGGAAAGCATTCTAAGTTTGATGCCATATGGAGTGGCCCATACATGATCACCGAATGCAAAGGTAGCAATGCCTTCGGCTGGTTAAATTGGATGGTGAATAATTACATATTCCAGTGAATGGGATCTATCTCAAACATTGCTACTAAAAGGATAATTTCTCACCTTTGTACATATTAGTCTAGGATTTCTAATTTCTCCAAGTGCTTGTGCACATTGTTGTTGTGTTTAGAATAGGTTTCATTTCCCTAAGTGCTGGTGCACATGCTCTATTGCTAATGGTGTATGCTTGTATATAGTTCATCTCACTCCCGGAAGACACTTGCAGCCACAAGAGAATTAAATCAGTAGAGTATCCATGTTAGAGTAGGTTTGGATGTTTTCATTGCACTCTAACAGATCAAATTTACAAAAATCCAATGGTAAAATCTTCAAAGTTTCAGAAATTTTTACTCTCACAAACCTCACCATTTTACCCCCTTTTAGTGCTTCAATATGATTTTTACATGGTTTAAGTACTTAAGGATTCTAAAAGCATCTTCATCGGATAGGAAATTTCTTCCCCTTTCCTAAAATATAAAGACTTCCTTCTAACTCTTCATATTTTACAAATTACGATCTTGAGGGGATTTTTACAAATTTTGCCAATTTCGGAGCTTGGGGGCATGGGGAATTTTGATATTTTTTCCAATTTCGGGCTTGGGGGCCTAGGGGAATTTTTGAGAATTTTTCCAATTTCGGGCTTGGGGGCCTGGGGAAATTTTTGAGATTTTGCAATTTTTTCAAATGGTGTAATTTGCATTTTCAGGCCCTAGGGTCCATTTTGCAAATTTGCATTTTCACCATTTCTTGTGTGGATTAATGTAAATTTTCAAATGGGCATAACTTTTGACCCAAAGTGCTTGAAATTTAATAAATTTATATTGTGGGGAAATATCTCGACATCTTCTACACCATGGAAACCTGAAATATTAATTTTAGTGAGGGTAGGTGGGTGAAAAGGAAGGAAATGTATCTAGTTCCAAAATTTAAATATTTAGTCCCGTAAAAGGTAAGAAATCCCTGACAAACTCAAAATAGCTGCACACACTTAGAAGGCCATAACTTTTGCAATTCTCAGAAAAAAAAAAAATTGGTACCATTGGAATCTTGGTTTTGAGACAACGCACAACAATCAAGATATTCAGAATTTGATGAAGGATCGATAGAGAGTTTATAGAAAATGTGATCAGGTTCAGAATAATTATTTCAGTGGTGGTTGGGATGCATTCAATGAAGCATGGGCTAACATATTTAATGGCTGAAAGTTATAGGAAAGTATGGGGGGCCTTTTGCAAGTAACATAACATAATTTCATTCCATTTACTACCTTTTGCAAGTAGTTGAATGAAATATTTCAGATTTCCATTTTTCCTCTCTCTCTCTCCCCTCTCAAAATTCTATAAATTGGAGTGTTAAGTTCATTGTAAAGGGAAGATAGTTTTTAAGTAACAAAACTCTATCAAAATTGTTTTGTGATGCCAATGTGCTTTAGGCCCTTATAGTGGACTCCTTGCATGGTGATCCAGGCCCGTATTTTGTAAAGGATTGAATTGTGTATTTTCAAAATGTAGCACTAGATGCAAGTTTGTGGATGTATCTTCCCTTGCTTTGTTTGGTTTGTATTATTCTTTCCCCTTCAATCTCATTATATACATATTGTGTCTATTCTATGTTGTTGCATGGATTCATTATTACTGTGCATGTATGAACTATGATTGTGAATGCATTTGCCAGATTGTGGAGGACAATTATCACCCCTTTCAATATGTATTTTGCTTCTATTTTTCACACATTGGAAAACTATCCTCACTCCCTCTTTTTCTGGTGTATCACCGCTTTAGTGTAGGCTTTATTTTTCATGCAATCTCCTTCCCTGGTCCCTTGGAAATTTAGATTAGGATTAGATAGTTTTCCTATATTAGAGTAGATTGTGGCAGGTAGTTTAGGAGAAGGAACCAACCATCTCTAGAGGATCATCTCAAGCCTGCAAATACCATAGATTAAGTGATGATTCCATGTTATCCAATCACATCGTGAGCTCAAGCACGCACACTTGTGTAAACCATAGGGTGTTGTGATTGGAGATAACAAGTTCATTATCTAAAATTCTTGAAGATTGAGATGTTTCGGTGGCTTTGGTAATTTGAGTTGCTTTGAATAATTTGAGGATGAATAAAAGTGATATGATCAGCCCTCTTGGTGATCAACACCACTCAACTAATATGTTTTGTTTTCTTATAATTTCTATTTTGTATGATTTAGTGTATTTTCTACAAGAATTGCATGGTCTCTGATAGAAAGAGATGGTGTAAAGACTAAATTTCCACTTGTAGCAACATGCAGCAAAGCTCGATTTATTTTCTTGTTGGTGGAATTTATGATTACATGAAGAAAATAAGGAACAAACTACATGTGTGAATAGTGATGAAGATGACTGACACCGAAAAAGTTAGTATTCCCTCTCTAAGAATTAATTGATTTCATTAAGGATATTTCAACATGATTTTGCATATAGCACTATTAATAACATTAATAACATCAACATGCAACATCATGATAAGTCTACTTGTGCAAAAGGTGTAAATTACAAAAATGTAGATGTCATCATCATCCAACACATTTATCAAGACAAGTGTAATCACTTTGATAAACTATTGATAGAATGATTATGTTTAATTAATTTTTATTCCATATAAGGGAAGTCTTTAAAAAGCTATTATATGCCACCTAATTTCACCCTATGAGATATCGCTCCACGTCACCTCACTTTTTCACAAAACCTCACCTCACACATTTTCATCCCTTAAATCAATTTAGTACATTCCTTCTTGCGATGTGTGTGATTCGATCGCAGAATTCAAAAACATAAGTACTCAAAAAATTTACACTTAAATTCTTGCATCATTACTACAAACTATGAGATTTTTCTTAGAGCTAAAGGAGTTTACAGGATTCAAAATATGAGGGGATATAATCTCCCATGATCCTATATAACATTATGAACTTCACATACGAACCTCACATATTCCAGTATTTTCAAAATAGTGGATGGATGGAATATATCAACAAGTTCCAAGGTTTTTATTTATTTTTTATTAGTGGTAAAAATTAGGGTTGAGGGGACCCTACCCCATTACAAAGAGTTGCGAAACCTTACATATTGGCCAATGGATTTACCTTTAAAGGCCATTCATGTTCCAAAAGTTCAAAAAACAAAGACTACAGTTTAAGATATCCATAAGATAGGAATTACAATATATAACAGTCCAAAGGTTTATACTAACAACATAGGGATAAACTAACAACAAATTAAAAACCTTTGAACAACATTATTCTCTGACCAGTTCTCCCACCGTCTCCATACAGCCGTTCCATTCATTGACCAGTGTGGCTATTGTCTCCTTCCAGTACTTGTAATTTGGTTCTTGAATCACCACCTTCGGCCCTGTACCTTCCTTTTCCTTTTCTTTTTCCAACTCCATGGAATGGATCATTTCGGCCAACAGTTTAAGATGGTGAATAGTACTTTTCACATTTAGGATATGTGCATCCCTGATTTGCATAATAATACCTTTCATTTTCAACAACTCGCTTTCCATTTCCATGCTTCTGGCATTGGCATTTTTGAGGTTTTCACTTAGGATAAGTGAAGACATTTTATCCACTTTGTCAGACAGCTCCTTAAGGTCCATGGAGATCAAGCTAATTTTGTGCCTATTGATATCAGTATTCAGTCTGCAGTTTTCAAACTCTCTCATAAAAGCATGGGTTTTAACAGCCTGATTCCTGGGCCAAGAATAGATCCCTCTGAGCCATCTTAAGATTATGTAGACTATGGATAGCCTCCTCAGTGTTCTTGGAATGCTTACCCTTAGAAGACTCTTGTTCTTTCATGTTGGCCACATCCTCACTGCTTGCTCCTTCCCCTTCGACTTTGTCATGAAAGGAGTCCATCTGGGTCAGGGTGCCTCCAGGGATTTCACCCGAAACAATGGTAATGTTTTCCTCCTCAGCCTGATAGGGAACCTACTCTTTCTGTTCGAAACTTATCCCCCACTTTTCCCATGCTTGACCTGGTATGTTTGGCCACCGGATTCCCAGGCACAAAATCATCAAAGCTTCCTTCCTTAGGGTCCAAACTCCCCTGCCCTTTTCCCAGAGATTTGTTTGAAGCTGAAGCCCCAAATTTATCATTTTTTCCCAACAGGGGAGTGCTCAGCTGAATGATAGATTTGATCAGACCCTAGTGTAAAGGGAGAATGAAAGTTCCTTTCTTCACCATAGCAATTGATTTTTCCAAAGAAGAAAATAGGTAGAAAGGAAAGTTATAGGGTTTGGAGTTGCGAGATATGGTTTAACATGGGGAAATGGTAACCATAAATAACTTTATATCTTCCTTCCAATGTTATGAAAGACATTATCAGTTTAGCTATTTCATCAAAAGGGTAAGGTAACTTACTCGAGCATATCCATTGTGAAGAGAGATGGGATCCCCTTTTCCTTGCAAGAAACATTCTATCTCAAGACTGTAGTCTGATTTCAGCTTGAAAATACATCTACCTTCCAAAGAGAGGCCTATCACTTTAGCTATAAGCTTAGGTGTTATTGTGAGAGAGTAGTTACCAACCTGTACCTTGCCCTCATTCCATGTTTTAGCGACCGCTTCACTCAGACTCTCATCATGGCCCTCAAAAGTGTGGAGAAAAACAACAACCCCGCAGCATCCAAAAGAGCTTCAACTTCCCTGGAGATCTTTGGGCACTTAGAAGGTTCAGTGCAAACCAAGTCCCCCCCATCCTTCTACCCCCAATTTTATTTTTTCTTAGATATTGGACAAAATTTTAGCTTTGTCTTTCTGCTTCCCCAATTCCAAAATGTCCAATCTACCCGTGAGATGAAAGGGAGCCAACTCATGCACGAAAGTAGGAATCATGAAAGGTTACTGGCACGAGCGGGAGAGTTTAATATATTATCATTGGATGGAAGAGCGAAAGAGGCTCCCTCCCTTTTCATGATTTCAATGAATTTGGCATTCATACCAATGAGGTGCTCAACAACTTGGAGACCGCTAGTGGTAACCCCCAGATTAGCTACAAAGTCAGCCCCAACATTACCTTCCCTATACACATGTTTGAAAGAAATATTCACAAAAGAAGGTAAAAAAACTTAGTTTTACTGATGAAGTCTTCTATAGACATGGCAGGTTGGGATGAACCCTTCATACAAGAAATGATATACAACAAATCACCTTCCACTTCCAGAAGGTTGAAACCTTTTTCTTTGTGATCTTCACCCCTAGTATAGAGTTCTTTGCCTCCGCCACATTATTTGATTGATGTCCAAGGTCAAAGAAATAAGTGAAAAAAATGACCAAGAGAGTCCCGTATGACTCCTCCTCCCCTAGCTTTCCCAGGATTCCCTTTAGCCGCTCCGTCAAAGTTGAGTTTTAGAGAACCTTCACAAGGAGGATTCCACTTAATCCCCAACCTGGGATTAGGCCTATTTGTTTGAGGGTCCTAGAAACATTCCAATTCATTAAGAAGTGTTGTTCATTATCCAAGATTTCCAATTCTTTATTCCTGAGGATAGAGAAATTGTTTCTAACTACCTGAAAGAGGTTGTTTATAGACAGTTTGATAGGAAGTTTCTTGTTTTTGAATATCCTTTTGTTTCTTTCCTTCCATGGATTTCCCACCAAAGATGGCTTAAGCTCATGGCCCATTGATTTTTAACCCTTGACTATGAAAGGGGCTCTTCCATTGGTTCCAAGCTTCCTTTATATCTTTGGGGATGACCCAGTTAACCAAGAAACAATCCAGAATGGAGGATAACATTTGATGTGCATACTGACATTCCAGAAACATATGGTTTACTGATTCCATTTTCCTTTCGCATAGCACACATCTATTAACCCAATGGAATCCTCTTTTTACAAGATTATCTACCGTGAGGATTTTATTTATAAAAGTGAGCCAGCTAAACACATTAACCTTTGGTGTTATATTCTTGTTCCAAATCTTTCCAGCCATTAAATCTTCTTCTCTAGTTTGTCCCTAAAAAAAAGGGCATAGGCTGATTTGACAGAAAAATTTCCACATGGTTCCTTATCCCAAATGATTCTATCTTGATCCTTGCTATTATATGATACATAATTTTTAAAAACTCATTGATCCCTCTCAAGTGATCATTTAGTTCATGTCTATCCAATTCCAGAATTTTCCATGTCTAAAAGCTCTCTTCATTAGCCATGTAGTTGTTTACTTTTTCTCCATACTTATCTTCCAGTAATCCAGAGATTTGTGGAAATTTATCTTGAAGGGTGAAGTCTCCAGCCCATTTGTCTTTCCAAAAACCTATCTCATTGCCTCTTCCTATTTTCCATCTGCTTCCCTTATTCAGAATTTCTTTGGCCCAGTTAATGGCTTTCCATATGCATGAGCCATTGAAATTCGCCTGTTTAAACATCCATATTTTATCATTATCATCCAACCAATATTTTTTCTTAAGAATTCTAGCCCAAACTCCATTTTCCTTTGTTAGTCTCCATCCAATCTTAGCAAGTAGAGCTTTATTCATCTTGGACCAGTCTCTGAGACCAAGTCCTCCTAGCTTTTGGGTCTACACACTCTACTCCATGCTACTAAAGGGATTCTATCTTTACTTTCAGTGCCGCTCCATAAAAACCTTTTCTGGATCTTTTCCAACCTTTCCCCAATTGCTACAGGAAGTTGGTATAGGGACATGACATACACAGGAAGACTCTAGAGAGAGCTAATCAGAAGAGTGATTTTTCCAGCTTGGGATAATAGATTAGCTTTCCATCTAGCCAATTTCCTTTCAAACCTTTCAATTAGAAAGTTCCATTCAGAATAGGAGGGTCTCCTATCCCCAAGAGGAATTCCTAAATATAAGGTAGGGAAGGGTTTATAGGTACATTCCAAAATTTTTGCAATCTTCTTACAACGGTTGTCCATAGTATTTAGAAAGAAAAGAGAACTTTTTCTAAAGTTGATCATTGCAAATTCCAAGGTTTCAATGACTCCATGGTAATGGAATTTTCTACCAAATTCAAGGATAAAGAGTATATTATCGGGGTTTAATAGTGAAAGTGGATGATGATATTTTAGCTGCAGTAATAGGGATTCCTACAGAAGGTGAGCTTTTCCCTAAGAAGGTAAATAGAGATTCAACCCAACGAGTTTTTTTAATGCAAATGATAAGTTCGTAATTGACCGAAAAGGTACATTTCACACTTCTCTCAAACCACTTTGGGCTGATATTTCCAATTATATCATCAAATATTTTACTTGTAAGGGTAGATATTCCAAACTAAATACAATCCATTTCAAGTTGCTCAATCACTTAAATAATGATAGGCATGTTAATGTACTAAATTTCCTAAATGAAATATTGAAAAGGATGAGTAGAGAATCACAGAGAGGAGGTCAGCTCTGTCCCACCATTGTCTCATCACTCTCATTGTCAAACATACATTAGAAAGAGAACATCTTAAACTGAATTGGAGATATTTTTCAAGGGTCAAGAATATTAATAAGTTACTCGGGAAAAGAAAGAATAGAAGGAGAAGTACTGGAAGTTATTCAACCCATACAGTTGAACCCACAACTTTCACTTCTCAGCTTGAACCCACAGCTTCCACTTCTCGGCCCACAAAACCCCTATTTTTGAAAATACATAACCTACTGAAGAGAAACTTGTTCTTGTATCCCTAAGAGGATTCTAATTGTTGAAACACTGCTTGAATTTTCAACCCCTGAATCATCCACCTCAAGGAGTAAGATAAAATGTCCCAAGCCAACTCCTAAATCTTCTAAGTCTACTCCTTCATCTTCCAAATCCACTCTTGCACCTCCTAGGAGTTCTCATTGCCTAAGAACTAAAAATCCCAAAACCTTAAAGTGAGGATACCTCTCACTATATCACTTGACAATGATGTATAAGATGTTGAAAAGGATGTGGAGCCTATACCAATGGACATTGAACAAGGTGGTGCTAAAGTTTCATGTGATGAATAAGGCTTAGAGGATACCATGAAGGAGATTTAAGATAATAAGGAGGAACGATATGGTGAGAAACCTATTCAATAAGGTCCTACTTGAGAAGATTAAATTTGAAGCAGAGGTAGTTCATGTTGGGGAAACCAATGAGAAGCATGAAGGAGAAGGATTGAAAGAAGAAATTGAATATACAACCCATGACCATGAAGATAAAATAGAGGCAACCCATGATCATATAGTGCTTGAACCACAAATTTATAAAATGGAAGTTGGGGATGATATGCACCATGATGTTGACCAAATGATTGAAAATATTTTTTCCAAATTTGAGGTAGAAAAACCACACTGAGAATATTGATAGTGTATAAGGGAATGCTCGTACGATTACTAATGTTACAATTGAGACCATATTAGAGCTTGCTTCCCCATTGTTTTCACAAGCTAGCCTACAACCACAAGTTATCATCAGAGAAGTTTTCAAAGAACCTCCAAAACCAGCTTGTAGAAACATGGCCACTCAGACAACCTTGTTAGATTACTGGGTGTAACAATTTGAAAACTATGTTAATAGGTTGTAGGGAAAATGGGAAAGGGAAAAGGAAGAATTAATCTTCCAACATCAACAGGACATTGAGGAAAAGGATAAGCAACTTAAGGCCAAGGATAAGGAAATAGAAAGACTCAAGAAGAAGTAGGAAGATATCATTCAGGTAACTAATGACATACTTAAATGTAGACCACCTTCCAACATCTATGCCATCTTCTTGAAAGAAAAAATGTTACAGTTAAATCTTACTGTATTAATTCAGATATTAATTTGATATAAGTGGAGCTAGAAGTTTCTTTAGAATATATATAAAAATGCCTCATGAAATTCAACTACTATTATGTGAATTGTATATGTATAATTATGCCTTGGAATATGACAGGGACTAGATCCCAATACTTTATATTGGATATGTTCCAATTAGGGAATTGTGTTCTTATTTTAACAATGAATTGTATAGAGAGAAACAAATGGAAGAATACATGAACTTGTCAAAAGTGTAGCCATTAATGATCAAAGGTGAAGCTACAAATACAAGGGAAATTATTGAAGAGTATGGAAAATACATGGAACATAGGGAAATTAGACAATGAGTACACTAGATGAGAAATAAAGCTCATGAAGAAGCCATGGACCACATTAAATTTAATGCATAAGAGATAACATATTCTTGCAGGATGTGTTGGCAAGAGATGTCCCCTGAGATGCAAAGAAAATAAATGCACTCCTATCATAATATCATTCCAAATTTCAAGAGGGTAAATGCATACATTGAATTTTATAAATGATGTAGAAAATATTAGTTTTCTATTAGTTATTATCCCCCAATATTCCACTATCATATACCACATTGGTCTAGTGAAAAAAAACTAGATGATGACATACATGACAGAGTCATGGACAAATACAAAAGGAATGGAGGTTACTTCTTCATAGATCCTGAAGGAACATCTACACCAGTGGATTTCAGACGCTTATGCAACATCATTCAGGTGGACCCTAAGCTAGTAGGGAGCCTAAATAATCTTGAATGAGGACATTCAATAAGTTAAGTCTGGGGGTATGATGAGTCTTTTATTTTCCTCTCTAAAAAAACCTCATCTTCTATATTACGTTGATCCATTTGTAGCCAAGAACTTGTATTTTCATGTGATACTACTAGACATTTTCATTATAACTTGAAATCATGGCATATATATTAGTTAATATAATTATTACTAGTTTAATTTATTTTGTGGGTTATGAGTATGCATTTATTATTTTGATTGCAATATGATGTTAAATGATGCTTTGTATAATTTCAACCTTGTTTGCAAAGAACTTGTTATATGTAGCAACTGACATGCATCCAAGGATCCATATGCAACAACTGACATACAACCAAGGGAACTCATCCACAACAAAGGGACTCATCCACAACAAATCATCCATAGCCAAATGAGGTCACACACATAAATAAAGTCATGATTCTGAGGAGCTTGTACAATGTGGACATCACACCTAAGCTTGCATGTGTTGATGGAAGAAGCCATTGTGAGAACTAGGAGAGGACTCAATGCCATCCCCGATACTTTCCGTGAGTTAGGCGTTTCATGGGGAAATGAGAAGAGAATTTATCCATTACATGAATGGGAGGTAAAGGTCACCTCCACATATTTTTTTATGTTTTAGACATTATGTTGGTTAGTGGAAGAAATTGTGGGAAAAGATGATCTTGTCTATTTTATTTATTTTTGTATGTGGAATCAAGTTGATATTTGAAAGCAAGTTGTAATCTGGTTGTGGGTTATGTATTCAAAGTTTCTTCTTGATCATCTCAATGTCACTCAAATGTTAAAAAGGATTGAAAATGTAAGCACTTTGAGAAATGAAATTCATAAATGAATAAGTTGTTTGTTATGTATAAATATATATATTTAATTCAAGGAAATGGAAGTTTCATTGTTTGGGAAATTGGTATAATGAATAAAATAATATTGTGAGTTTTGGCTATTTCTCTATCAAAATGTTTACATTGTGGGTTGTCTATTTGATAAAATTTGAAAAGAAATGTTTTATTGTTTATTGTAACATTTTGAATTTTTATTTGGAAAGAATGATGATAAAGATAAGAAGATAAATTATAAAGAAAATAACTTACTTAAGTTTTTAGTTCATCTAAAATATTATATATATATATATATATATATATATATATATATATATTGTTATCTCAATTGTTCCATAATTCATTGATAGAAATGTGATTAAAAAATATGCCTCATGTTGGGTCAAAATTGGTTTGAAAATAAATTCCTTATAACATGATTTTTATAAGCCATGTTTTTGTTAATGAAATCAAATTAAAACAATATATACAATGTATTAATTATAAACTACCTTGTATTGTAGGTTAATTATAGTATGTCTATACCAACTATGGTAACAAGTTAGAAGTGATAGATATTTAATATATAATTATATATGAATATACTAATACTTATACTTAAATAAAATATCATCTATTATAAAACTTTATTAATATATATATATATATATATATATATATATATAATATAAAGAGAGTTTGGATTGGGATGGGAGGGCTCAGCCCTACTCATCCCTCAAGGTGATTTATTTATAAAAAATAAATATTCTAAAGTGATCATTTAATAAATTAAAGTATAATATATATATATATATATATATATATATATATAAATATTTTACACTAAACATAAAAAAGTGGGAATGGGAGGGCTTGGCCCAATCCATTCCCCACTAAAATATTTACTTTATATAAATTAAAAAAATTAAAAAAGAAAATTGGGAGGGCCATGACTTGCATGCGGGTTGCGACCCTCCCCCATTCATATCCCATAGGGTTGTGGGAATATGTGTGGCTATTTACCACACCCTCCCTTGCTTGCCTCTCCACAACCATTTTTGTCTCCTCTACGGATCTATTGTCACCTTCTCCAACCATCACGACCATTCTAACTTTGCCCGGGGCCATTCAGCCCCTTCTCTCCCACTTGGCTCCTAGGCCCTCCTCCCACCATGGCCAAATGTGCATCAAGTACAGCCGAGCCCCTTTCCTCATTTCCTCTTTTGATACCAAACCAAACCTATATTCACACACACACACACACACACACACACACACACACACACACACACACACACACACACACACACACTTTTACCAACACCAATGTTTGAACCCACTAGAGATGTACATCCTTCCATAAGACATGTTGTAGACATAAAATCCATTTATCAAGAATTTAATACTAAGATTGCACTAATTATCCTCTTTCTCACCATTTTTGTAATAATTAACACTTTTCAACTGATTAGATAACATTCCTCTTCATATTCATTAATTAATGACCTTTGCTTAATTAATTATCCTTCTTATAATTAAGGATTTTGATTAATGATCTTTCGTTAATTAATATCCACTTCTACCTAGGTTAATTAATTACGCTCACAACTCTAAATCAATAAATTACTATTTATTAGATCAATTTCATCTCTTACATCCTACAAAATCATACTAATTTTTCTCTAATTATCTTACCTCTACCTATTAATTAATCACCTTTGATTAATTAAAACATACCCCAACTCCCATGACTTACTAATGACAAATCAAGCTCTTCTAAGTCAACATTACCTTTTATAAAGAAGCCTTATCCATTCCTAATCTTGTTTTACCTTTATCCCACATTCATCAATTTTTGATAGCCTTGCCTCTCGGGCAAGTTATATAAAGAACCCTCCTTCTTACCTTTCTTCTCACACCATGCTTTGAATAGTGAAAACTATAAGCATTTTGATCTTAATCCATTCTCCATTTGTTAGAAAATAACTTCTCCATTTTGCATCCTTTCACTCAAAATTGAGTAATATGGAAAGATCCAAAATGGCCTTGTATCCATTCTTGGTGCGATTCCATTCTCAATCCTTGAGATTGAGTAACAATCCACTTTGATTACTTATGTTCTTCATAGGTTCATAGTTTAAGTTAGCAATCAGCAGAGAGTAGGAAGTAGCTTAACATCTTATCTTAATGGTTCATTGTTTAATTAACATTTTCTTTTGAAGCTATTTCGATATTAGTTTCAATTTATAGCTTAGTTAATTATACATGAGAACATATGGCATGCCTAGTGGGACTTACTCCATTTTCCTTTGCACTTAATTTCAAGTTTTTGTAGTTAAGTTTCAATTTTTGTTACTAACCCTCTTTTTACATATATTGACATAACATATTTTTCTTAACTTGTTTTTATGAGTTTGCATGTGTTGAATCTTCATTGTAGGTATAAAGGAGGTGAAGTGCTATCAAAATTGGATCTTGATGGAAAAATTTCAAGATTTCTCCATATTTTCATTTTTAGAGCTTACTTTTTCAACATTCTACATGCTAGTTTTGTCAATTTCTTGAAAATATTAAATTCTTGAGCATGTAGGTTAGTGTTTGATAGTTTTCGAGTCTTCTATTTACACATTAATATGATGGTTTTATGTAAAAATTGAATCTTGGTGAGAAAATTTTAATATTTCTCCATGTTTTCATTTTTAGAGCTTACTTTTTCAACATTCTACATGTTAGTTTTGTCAATTTCTTGAAAATGTTAAGTTTTTGATCATGAATGTTAATGTTGGATAGTTTTGAGTCTTCTATTTATATATTAAGGTGATGGGTTGTTGTCAAAATTGAATCTTGGTTGGCAAAATTTGACCTTTTTGCAGATTGAGGGACATTTGTTTGACATTTTTTGGGTACATGTTAAGTGCATACACATGAGCATAAGAACTCATGAGCATAAGAGTATATGCATAACCCATCTTCCAGAGGCCATAATTTTTTCTCCCTGAACTCAAAATGACTCTATTTTTTGTGTTGGAAATATATTGAAGTGAACTATGTAATGAAAAATAAATTTGGGATTTATACTTACATAAATTACAGGTTTTTCTTTTATTGTAAAACTGGTCATTTCATAACATGTCTAATGTTTTTATGAATGTTGTATTTCCATGATTTACTTGATTTATACCAAAGCTTGTGTATGTTCTTCTCTTGCACCTTTTGGTGATCTTGAGAATCAAAAACAACTTTGATCTCTATATTTTTAACATTTGGATTAACTTGGAAATTTGATTATTCATTTTGCTTGAGGGAATGAACCTTTTACAAAGATTTTTTTATGGTCCTTTGATTTGAAGTTTTCCATTTGTATCTAGTTGGGCTAAAGTTTGTGTATTCTCTTCTCTTGCACCTTAGGGTGATATTGAGAATCAAAAGCAACTTTAGTCTTCATTTTCTAACATTTGGTTAATTGGAAACTTCATCTTTCATTTTTGGCTTAAGGGAATGAACATTTATCAATATTTTTGTATGGTTCATTAATTGCAAAGCTTTCCTTTACTTTTTAGTTAGATTATTTGTTGTGTATTCTCTTCTCTTGCATCCTTGGATGATCTTGAGAATCAAAAGCAACTCTTAATCCTCTTTCAAATAATGTGATTTTCTTGGAGAACTACTAAACTTTGAATGCAGGACCTAAATACGTTTGCCAAAGAATTGGGATCGAAACAAAATACTAATGCAATTTGATGTAGGTTTCAAATGGTGTACAACTAAACCACATTAAGAATAAAAGATAAAAATAGACCACATTCATAACATTGTATTTAAAAGTTTAGATAAGGGTATGCCTCATCCACTTAACTTAGGAAATAACCCCTTTAGCATAATCCTTAAGATATAACAATGGGGGTGGTCCTAGGAACCCTAAAGTAGTCCATGCAAGAGGGAACCTTGTGGATGAAACGAGAAGTGCTTTGTACACCTACTTGACTAGTTTTACCTTTGTGAGATTTAGCGTCAAATTTATCCGTATCACAACCCCAGTGAGAGTACACGATGAATGCATTAATTTCTCACTGTACTTGAAGGGGGTAAAGTAAAAGTCGAGATAACCCAAGACTAGTCAGTGTAACTTTCTTGGTAAATTGAGATTGCATATAGATAACTTGTGACACCTAGTTGAGTGAACCACCTAGGAAATCCATTCAGTATTTGGAGCCAACTTGACCAAATAATTGTTTTAAAGAGCCATCATTCATCATGAAACGTGTGAAGCGTTACTTTTTCTTATTTTTTCACTCACCCTACAATGAGAAAAACTCTTACGAAGTGAGGAAAACATTTTTCATCCTCACTTGTACTACTTCCTTCACTTTCTTTTGACACTTTTTTGATCAAAAGAAGAGTGACCACATGTGTATTTCCAATTGATTGTGTCACCACTTTTATGTCATTTACACTCATCCATGTTTGCGGTTGGGTTTTTAAACATCTAAAGTGTGTGGGAATGTTCTCATATCATTGGAAGCCATTTTGATCTTGATACCCACGTCAAGATCGTCATCATAGTTAGGCTTGGTTCATCACTTGATTCTCCTTTGAACTATTATCTTGTTTGTATTGTATTATAATATTTTTGATACTTACGTCTTGTTTCTTGAAAACTTGACCTAAGTGTTTAGATTATAACGTTATGCTACACATCATAACAATTCCTTGGTATACTCTAGCCTTGGTTTTCTTTCAAACATTACCTCGATTTTGAAAGGTGTTGTTGTTACCTTTGTGCACATCGTATTAATATTATTTTGATACTAATACCTTACTTTTCCATAAATTTTGGTTAACGTATCTTAGTGGTATTGTTGCATCATTCATATTCGTAACTTCCACTTTTTTTTGAGATTTAGGTCTTGGTTGGACTTAAACTTGCTTTTAGTATACCTTGTTTGGAAATCATATCAACCTTTTGTTATTTCTTACATCTTGTTTGTTTTTGAACTTGGCATAAGTGGTGACATTATGTTGATCATTTTACGCCAACCTACCTTTGACACACATTTTGCATAAGGAGTATTTCCTTGTAGATTGGCTTTGTGTTTTGAACTTGCGTGATTGTTCCTTGTGTTTATCCATCTTATAAACTCATTTCTAGGAAAATCCTTTGGGAATTTCGATCCTCTTGATCTTCTTGTTTTTTCCTAAATTCATGGTCATTTTTTAACATATCTTTCAAACCTTACAAAAAAATTTCCTATCAAGAAACTTTTGCATCAATCAAACATTGGAAATATTTCCTTTGTATCCTTTATGTTGCTAAAATTTTGATCAATCCTTTGACATTTACACCTCCAAAATTGTTTTCCAAACCTTGTTGGATTATCAATCTTATGTCAACATGATGTATTTTTCCTTAGCTTCCCTTTGGAAAATCACACAAGCATCCCCTATCTATTTGCAAAATGTCTAGTTGGTTGTCGTTATGTTACCCGAATTAACATGGAAATTCCTTCTATTTGAAGGAGTTCAATAACACTATCTAGGTCTAGGAATTTAGACTTAGTGAATGCCAACCATGACTAATTATCATAGGGTTCCTTATACGTACAACCATAAAGAATCAAAATTTAGGCGTTCACATCAAAAGATGCCCATCATGACTAAACCATGTTTGGTTCTTCGCACTAGAGAACCCATTCGGGTAACCCATTCCCCACCTTCATCTCATAGTTGGTGGTATGGTTTGGACACTTCTGATCCAAATTATTATTTAGGTTCCCCCACTCTTCTTTTGATTCTAATCCAAACATTTCCTCTTCTTCTAAGGATTCCAATACAAATATTTCCTCCGATTCTTTTGATGATTTGGATCAAAACTAATATTTAGATTCATATAATTCAAATCCTAATTCATGTCCCTTCCATTCTTCATAGGTCCTTCATCATACTTTTACTAAAATTATTGAGTCCCTCCTTTCTTCACACTTTTAGTATACCTTTTTGGAAACTTTTATTATTTCTTACGTCTTCTCCTCCTTTATATCGGTCATCAAATTTGACTCCTAATTTGTGATCCTCCCCTTCTTCGCAGAACCTTCTTTGTAAAAAATCTAATGTAATTATTCAATCGTTGTCCTCCCCTTCTTCGAGAGGACCTCGTTTATCATTCACCTCAAAGAACCCTTCCTCCTTCTGAAGATTTGTGTGACTCAAAGTCCTTAAATTGCTAAATCGCCTAAGTTAAATCCTACATCACAATCTACAAAATTTTGGATACGAAATCCTCTTATTCTTCCCCCATGAGTTTGTCTTATAAGGAAACTTATACCAATCAATTCTCAATCCACATCTTTGTCTACTTGAAGGAGTTCAATAACACTATCTAGGTCTAGGAATTTGGACTTAGTGAATGCCAACCATGACTGATTATCGTAGGGTTCCTTATACGTACAACCATAAAGAATCAAAATTTAGGCATTCACATCAAAAGATTCCCATCATGACTAAACCATGTTTGGTTCTTCATGCTAGAGAACCCATTCGGGTAACCCATTCCCCACCTTCATCTCATATTCGGTGGTATGGTTTGGACACTTCTGATCCAAATTATTATTTAGGTTCCCCCACTCCTCTTATGATTCTAATGTAAACATTTCCTCTTCTTCTAAGGATTCCAATACAAATATTTCCTCCGATTCTTTTGATGATTTAAGTCCAAAGTAATATTTAGATTCATATAATTCAACTCCTAATTTTCAGCCCTCTCATTCTTCACGGGTCCTTCATCATACTTTTACTAAAATTCTTGATTCCCTCCTTTCTTCTTGGGACCTCCTTTATCAATCATAAAATTCAACTCCTAAGTCGTGATCCTCCCCTTCTTCATAGAACCTTATTTATAAAAAATCTAATGTAATTCTTCAATCATTGTCCCCCCTTCTTTAGAGGACCTCTTTTATCATTCACCTCAATGAACCCTTCCTCCTTTGAAGATTTTTGTGACTCAAAGTCCTTAAATTCAATTTTCTAAGTTTAATCCTACGTCACAATCTACAAAATTTTGGATATGAAATCCTCTTATTCTTCCCCCATGACATCGTCTTATAAGGAAACTTATACTAACCAATTCTCATCCACATCTTCTTCTACTCACGAGACATTTAGCCCTAATTCTACTTCATCTCTTGTGTCATATTCTTTTATCAATCATCATAAAAAATATTCCAAGTCTTCCACACTAGTTGGACCTTTTTATTCTAATCAAACCCCCGTGGTCAATCAAAAACCCATACTGATTTATTTCTTTCAAAATGAAGGAGTGATCATGGCATTTATAGGGGCACATGAAGATATCCCTCTAACAATTTACAAGTAAGGATTATTTTTAGACTTTGATGCATCCATGTATTTTGAGGAAAAGCTTGATTCCTTTTATCAAGAAACAAAGGAATCACTTCATATCATGAAACTTGATCCTCCTCTTATTCTTCCATCTTCACATTATTCATTACATGATGAAACTCTTGGTTCTTGCATTGATCCATGTCCTATCTTCTCATCATCCAATTAATCTTTTTCTATCACAATTCCTCAATCAAAATATCTTATGGGGTCAATGCCAAGTAGCCCTTCATCTTTTCTAGGTTTGGATCACTTTCTAGTAGCCCTCCCTATACTATTTGTGACATTTTGAATAATCCACTATCTTCTATTCTTGGGGCATGACCAGCTAGCCCCTTGTCTTCTATGTATGGGTCACCCCGACTAGTCTATCATCCTCTATTCTTGGGCCACATCCTAGTAGCCCATCATCTTCCATGTATGGGTCACATCCTAACACCCTTCTTCTTTTATTCTTGGGCCACGTTCTAGTAGCCCTTCATCTTCTATTCGTGGCTCACCTTTGGTAGCCCCTCTCCTTCAATTCTCGGACCATATCCTTTTCATTTGTCACACTTTTCTTCTATCAATGATTGTGGAAATCTCACCATCATTCCTCCCATCAATTCTAAATTTCCACGTTTTTATCCCACTTCATGGGATCAAAAAGTCATGCATTAGCTTATAAAATACCCAGACATGTTCTTTATCAAACCAAGATAAAAAATTCTAAGAGATCCAAAGCTCCCAATAACTCAAATGATTATAACATTTAAAATCAAACATGATTCCAGAATACACACCAACATACCTATCAAGTATGGTGCAAAGTGCATAAACTTATGGATAGGGAACTCAAGCTCCCACATAAAAAACCCATGTTTCAAAACAAATTAGAGTCATTTGTTGTGTTTGAACTCACCAAGATCATCAAGATCGTGGATAATATCAGTCTTGGTAAACAAACGTGCTTAGTCTCCCTTATCCAAGGAAATCACAAACATCATTGTTGGATCCTATCATATAGAGTGACATGGTTAGTCCCATTCTCCCAAAAAACTGAAAAATTCTAAAAAATAAAAATACAAAAATGAGAAAAACATTAAAAATCAATGGTACAAAGATCAAACATTGCAATTAGGTATTACATACACATGGATGTTCTTTCTTCCCTTTCTTTCATATTCCTCTGTAATTCATCCACCATTTTCATCCCTTTGATGATATTTTGGTTAGCTTATTTCATACACATTTTATGACATTTATCTCTATGGTATCTTTTTAACCTTGGTCTTTCATCACCTTGGTAAATTAAAGAATGACTGACCTCTTAGAGATCCTATCACTATATACATATAATAAACTTATTGGAAAAAATTTAGGTGTATTTTTGACACTATCCAATTTTCATCATCACAATCACTTCCACATCCTTCCATCAAACCATCAATGGTTCTTAACCCCTTATCAAACAAGAGATCTGAAATAAGTTTTTAGCAAGTAAAGGAATCAAAATCAATCAATCAAAAAGAAAAAGGTAAAAGAAAAATCAAATTGATATATAACTCTCTCTTGGGGTATTTCCAATAATCTCTATCGAGGATATGGACACCTGATTGGTAGTAGAGAAATGTTATGATTAGAATCAAATGCATCTCTATCAAAGCTATGGAAACCTGGTTAGTAGCGGAGAAATGTACGGATCTCCTTCCACAATCCATTCAAAAATCACCTTTCAAACTAAATCATTCTGACACATTGGCTAGTGTCTTAACTTTTTTTCTATCAACACTTTCCTTTAAGAGGTAATTCATTTCCACATGCAAACACGAGATCTCGATGAGTAAATTGAAGTAGTATGTTACCAATTTTTGTTTTTTGGACCTTGTTCAAACTCTTTCTTTAGTGCATGTCTTGTATCATTATTTGTGCCTTAGGCTAATCAATTTTTTATCGACCACCTTCTAAATATTTTCATACCATCCTTTGTTCTTTGAAAATCATTTAGAAGATCCATGTGTATAAAATGTCCTTTTTCCATGTTTGCAAACACTTTCCCCCTTTTAATAAGACAATTTTCTACTTCCTTTCTCTCATTTGTTTCTTGGCTAACTTATGCTAGGGGAATCCTTTCTCCCTTATTATTAAACCTATTTTATATTAGCCTTGATCCCCCTTCAATGCATGAATAATTTTCCTTTGAATACTCCCACCTAATTATTGGGGCATTTTCACATCTTCACTTTCTTACGCATACGCATGGAATTTTCCCCTTATACATTCCATCTATCACTCAAGGAATCCATTATTCTTTGTCTTCTTGTACATAGTTTTAGAAAAATTTCAAAATAAAAAACATTCAAATATGTTTCTAAAAAATAAAAAATAATGAAAATCATCCTATAAAATGTTGATATTTTGTTCTCGCCCGTTCTTATGTGCAACTCACGGATCATCTTGATCTAAGTCCATTAACAAAGCTAGTTAGCTTAAGATGTCTATACTCACTGGGAAAAATGAGTTGCTTGATACTATTTCATAGTGCACTACTTTTCATAGGACCCAAGTGTCCTTTGTTATTCCCCCTTGCATGTATTCTTGCTAGGGCAACAACTTTTAACCCTTGTCATTAATTCACACATGTCAAAATCAAAGCTTGTTAAAAAAACATTGAATTATGTTTCTCTATTAGGTTAGCTTGTTTAATTTCTCTTAATGTATTGCATTATGTATGCTTGAGGAGTTAGGCATATTTTACTTTCTCGTATTGCATTGCATTTTTATGTTGCATGGAGTTGGTGTTTTTAGCTATGGAAATTTGTTCGTATATGGATTTTCATGTCATACTACACTTCTTTTCATTATTTTTAATAAGGACCAATGACGTCGATCATAAGAAAAATGATGAAATAAAATTGGTTTTTACATTGGCAAGATGATAGCTATATCCATCTCTTTTCATCTTCATTTTTCTTCCATATCACTCTCCTTCTATCAACACTTTTCTTCAAAAGCAACTTTGGGAAATAGGGATCAATTCTTCTACTTCTTCTATTATGTTCTTTCATCTTTTCAATCATCGATCACCCTCTTTCATCACCCCATCGACACTCGAGGGGACATCATTCTATTGATTTTTCTTCTATCTCTTAAAAAAATTATCTTTTTGTACTTGTCTACTATCTTTGAAGTGGCGTCACTTACGCCACCCCAAAGAGGGGAAAATGTAGACACCTAAAATCCACTTATGCAGGCTTTAATGCTAATATTACACTAATTATCCTCTTTCTCATCATTTCTATAATAATTAGCACTTTTATGCTAATTAGCTAACATTCCTCTTCATATTCATTAATTAATGACCTTATGTTAATTAATTATCCTTCTTATCATTAAGTATGTCAATTAACCTTTTTGTAATTAATAATTACTTCAACCTAGGTTAATTAATTATTATTAATTAATTACGCTCGTAACTCTAAATCAATAAATTACCATTTATTGGATCAAATTCTCTCTTACATCCCACAAATCATACTAATTTTCCTCTAATTAGCTTCTATAATCTTACCTCTACCTATTAATTAATCACCTTTGATTAATTAAAACATACCCCAACTCCATGACTTATTAATGACAAATAACTCTTCTAAATCAAGATTACATTTTATAAAGCAACCTTATCCATTTCTAATCTTGTTTTACCTTTATCCCGCATTCATCAATTTGCTATCCTTACAAGATATATAAATAACCCTCCTTACCTTTATTCTTTCACCATGCTTTGAATAGTGAAAACTATAAGCATTTTGATCTTGAGGGCAAGCTATATAAAGAACCCTCCTTCTTACCTTTCTTCTTGCACCATGCTTTGAATAGTGAACACTATAATCATTTTGATCTCAAGCCATTCTCCATCTTGCATCCTTTCACTCAAAATTGAGTAATATGGGAAGATCCAAAATGGCCTTGTAAGCATGATCTTGGTGAGATTCCATTCTTAATCCTTGAGATCAAGTAACAATCCAATTTGATTACTTATGTTCTTCATAGGTTCATAGTTTAAGTTAATGACCAGAGAGAGTAGGAAATAGATTAACATCTTATCTTGATGGTTCATTATTTAATTAACATTTTCTTTTAGTTATATAGATATTAGTTTCAATTTGTAGCTTAGGTAATTATACATGAGCACACATGTAACACAAGAGAATTTTTTTTGGATGAAAATGAAAATGAAATAAGAATAAAGGATTTTTATAGATGGTTTAGGGTTTTCTAGATGCCCTAGATCCGAGGAGAGGGTTATAAAAATCTAAGGGCTTATATTTCATCCTCATATCCACTTGGGGTCAAGTTGACAAAGCTAAATAATATGACTCTTCTAGGCTTATTAACCTAATGTTTAATTACTTTTGAAACTAGGGCCCTAATATAAAAGATTCCTAATATAATAATAAGTGTTATCATCTTTATAACTTAGGGTTGTGATTCTATTATCCTAGAGTATATGTTATAATGTGGGTTATCCCACCTCCTTTTAAGGTAGTATCAAAATAATGATAACCTTGTGGAATAATTACTCTATTGGAACTCAATAAACCTTTTGACCCTACGATTTATTTGAAAAATGTAAAAACATATGGGTAGATATGGAAAATTAATTAGTTATAAAGTTTTTTAAGTGAATAAATCATTGTGAGATCTGATTTAAATTTAGGGGATCAAGTGTACTTAAGTAACCAATTAGTATAAAATAATATGTAAGCTAAGGTATAATGATAAATATATAATTATATAGAAGAATAATAACGTGGTAACTTCTTTGACCACTCATAGTTTCTTTGTGGAACCAATACTCTCGCATGGTTATTGGCTTCACCAATTTAATTGTCTATTACCTCGACATAATTTCATCACGCGTCATGTTGAGAAAGGCACATTTTGTTCACATGACAACACCAAAATATTTCAATAACATAGACTTATGACATGTCCCATTAATTCTTTCTAAAACTAAAAAAAAAATTTATTCCGTAATTTTTACCTCTAAGACTAGTTGTTTATGTGTTACTTTTTGGGGTATTAATTATACGAGATTTCCCATCTTAAGTTTGGGTCCTTTCTACCCACTGGATATCTTCTACTTTTTATATTTCACATTTTATGTTCTTTTTCCAGCTCTATGTGCCTCAAGGTTAAAATTTCTAAGTGTTATAATCCTATATCTACAAGTTTACCTTATGCATTTATCATCTAGAAAGTAGTTATCTATGTACCAAATACAAAGCTAAGACAACAAGTGTATAATCTTCATACTACATATCACAACATAAAAGGGTACAAATATGTTTTTGAAATCTGTACACAAGGGTTTTATGGTAGCAAAGTAACATATCATATTATCAATGTGGAAGCACAAAGGAAATAATAGGTCAAGGATTTTATATTGCATTACATTGGGAAAATGTATTAGGAGAACTACGGTGAGTCTGAAATTTAGTGCAATGCTCGGTGGATCTCAAAGCGAGATGATCACTAAGGTCATTCCAAATCAAGAGTTTGTTCTTTCATTTTTAGACCTAATGAGTGATTGATGTTCTTATCGAGAGAAGATAGATTTTTTTATATGTATATGTATGAAATATAGGGTTATAGGTGAATTTTAACATACAAAAGTGTGAAATAGGTGATAGTGAAGGAACTAATAAATAATATATGTTTACTAGCTAATGGTTCGAGATATTATGAAAGGTTAATTTGTAGTATCTTGTTCCAACCTTATATAAAATCATTCCCATGAATGAAGTTTGGAATAAAATTTGATTTAGGCTCATTCAAAATCATTCATATATCATAGGTTTGGAAGTGACATAGTCTAGAACTGATTTGAATCCATTTAAATAATCTTTCCAACCCTTCTTGTGTTTTCTATCACTCTATCAATTTTACATGTTTGTAAATGAATATATTATTATATACACTATAACATATAATATTCAATCCTAATTAAATCAATCAAGTTAATCCATTAAAATTAATTTAGGGTCGATACATTTTTTTGAACCTAAATATTGTCGAACCCTTCACCTATATTAGGGTTTAACTTGCCTATTCCATACTTAGGCCTTATGATATATAAAACCTAGGTCATTTATGGCTCTGCTTGATGTTAGATATTTCTTTTTATAATTATTTGTAAAACCAAAAGGGTTATTATACCTTTCATTGTATTTCCAAGACACTTGTGGAATTTAAAAGAATGATTTCTCCACACCATATCCCAATCTATTTGATTCTATTTGTGATGTGGATTATGTTTATCGTAATCCATCATAATATTCTCTAAATGATATGCATTATGGGTATGATGATGCATCATATGATCCTTATCACAAGCTACATAGTCCACATAAGTTTTTAATCCTAGTGTGCCACATATTATTAACATACCTCATACTTAAGTGTCCTTAGTTATATCCTTCCCATCTTAAACACTTGACATGATCCCATATATTTTCACATTTTTGTGGAATCTCCAATAATATATGCCAATAATTTTGATGACTTTTTCAAGACTCTTTTTAGTGATGACCTTAATTTTGAATATTCCTTTAGTGATATCAAATGGTTTAGTGGGGATGAAGCTCTAATATTTTGTATTCCCACCAAGTTTCCTAATTTTCCTAGTCGGTTACCCTCTCCGATATATAATCCAATAAGGATTTAGATGAATCCATTTGATATGATGAAAATTTTTCAGGTACATGGGCATGCCCCATGTAGTATCCTAAAACTATTCTTTCTACTTTAATTCCAAATACTGACATAAATTATGTTGGTAATAATAAATATTATTATCTTGCTATATATGGTGATGCACATAGTGATTGAGATATTCCATGTGATAATATAGTTCCTAGTTTAGATGACTTTCCTATTTTTATGATGATCATTATGATGTTCTTATTTCTAACAATGTTTCTATTTTTTATGATGATGTTGTTCATAATGAAGTTACCATTCCTAATCATGTTAATATTTATAGTGATGTTAATATTCATAATGATTCTTCTCTATATCATGATTTTCCTATTTTTGCTTATGAAAAATTCTAATATTATTACACATGTCTCTAATCTATATCCTAATTGTAAAAATGATTTTATTACTAGTGATGCTTCTCCTTCTCTTGTACAAGTGGCTTATTCCAATTCTAATATTCCTTCTATGAATCTTCTTGATCGTACTCATAAACTCCACTCATAAATTTCTTCTAGTGTTATCACTTCTACCAAGATGATTACTGATGCCTTGAATGTAAATAATGCTAAGGTACCTTTAGATCATGTAGACCTAGAAAAACCTCTAGCTATTAATGTGACCAAACTTGATGACATCCCTCTTACAAAAATAGTGTTCCTATAACTACTATAAATGAAAATATACAACCCTTAAATGATGTTCTTAATGTTTATGTAATACCTCCTCAATAGGTCCTTTCTCTCATGTGTGTAGTAGGTTATTTATATATGAAGTACATACTTTGATCCTAGAAATAAATCTTACTACATTTCCATGGAATCTAATATTGTACATGGAAATCTATGTGATGTAAAATATTTCTCTTATCCTTATCTCATCATTTTGTCATGCCTAAATTTAAATTGTTTCATGGGAATTGTGACCCTTACCTACATTTTAAGTACTATATAGATACTATGGGTCCTTACAATAATGATAGATTGATTTTAAAGGATTTTCTATAGAGTTTAATTAGAGATGTCATGAATTGGTTTATCCATCTTCCTAGTGTATCTATGAGTATATTTTTACAAATTTAAGAAGCTTTTTTAATTCACGTCATCGATAGAAAAGGCCATAAATTTACATATGAGAATATACCATATTTACATGAAGGAAATAATGATATAGTTACTAATTATATCTTACAATTTCAATCCACTATGCAACAATTAATATATAAGCTTATGTATTTAGAAAATAAATACACAATTTTTCAAGGCCTCAACTTCCGCTTGAGGAAAACTTTCTTTATGACAACTATGATTCAATGAATAATTTTTGTTTATACATTATTGACCTTGAGAGTGATATTTTTCCTATACACACTTAAACATTTCGATGATATTATCCTTGCTTTATCCATGCACTCCAAATATACCAATACATGAGATTCACCTTATATTTCAAATACAATTAAGTTGTTGCACCATGATGATACTTCCTATATTGTTACACTTAAACCTAAGGATACTAAAAATCATCCTCTTCTTCCTAAGTGAAAATTTAATTAAATTTTAATCTGAATCATAGGATTGAAGTCAAATGAATACAAAAGTAACAAGAAATATCTATCATGCAAGAAACAAGATAGTGTGTATGATAGAGAGGTAAGAGCGATTCATCTCTTATTCAGAGATCAAGGTTGATTTTGGGTTGGAAATTGAGTTGAAGAGGTTGGATATGGACTAGATATGTTTTTTCTAGAAAAATAGGATCTAAAAATCCTTAAGACAAGACTCGCCCATATAAGGACATGACCACCCAGGTCCTAGTGTTTGAATTGGGTGCTAGTGTTTTGGTATATTATTTGGTTATGATCTTCTCAAGGTCTAAAATTTTCTTCTTACTTTCACTCTTTTTTATTCTAGATTCATTGTAGGGTTTCACTATCATACCTAAACCTACAAAAAAACATGAGCCACCTCGACAAGGCTCAATAAAACATTAGATAAAATAAATAATGCATATTATTGAGTCATATTTTTCTCAACGGTCACCCCAATGTGATTGTCATTAATATTTGCACTACATTTTAAAATCTATGTAGTTATAAAATGTTTGTGTTTGTGTTTGTGATTGAATCATGTCCCTTAAAGCTATGCTTCCCTTGTGTCAGTCACACTAAGATATTGGGATACAACTACTTTCCCCAAGATGAATGTGTTAGATGGAATTCATAAGTAACCCTTCTTATGCAATGAATAATGCATCCCAAATGCAATCCTTGAATGTTTCTCTTTTCCCAAGTAGTAGTTAGTAATTTAAATATCCCACATTTCCCAGCCCCTAATAATAGTAAGTTGGGTATATCTATGAATTCGTTTTTTGAACTTCAACAATTAGTGACGCCAAAAGATGAACAAAATAATTAGAAAATACTAAAATTGAAGTATAAAATGGTAACTTAGGAAAAAATATAGAATAAAAAAAGTATGTAGAAGGGATGTAGTCTTTAATTTCCCAACACTATGTTATGTGTGATAGAACCTCATTTAGATAGATATTAATGCTCATCCGAAGCACACATAACTACCAGGTATCTCCTTTATATTTTCTTGACAAGATGTTAGCATACATATCCATAAAACTAACAACCATTCAAGCATAAACCATTACATACATATTATCATGCAAACACATATAGCAAGAAAACAAAACAGTTCAGATAACAATCAATATCAAATGCACCATGAATTCAACATATTCAAACATGTCCATGATCGTAATCCATAATCCATAATTCATTATATTCAATTCTTATATAATAGAAGTTGAATACAACAATATTCCAAGGTGTTAAAACATGGACAAATATCAACCCTAGTCCATAGCTGCATAACAAAGACTCTCAGAGCTCGAGAATCATAATCGGTAATTCTTGGTGCCAAAAAAATGGTTTCCAATAGATGTATATAGGGGTGGGGACTTTCCCCTCACTGCTCATACACCCTCCGATAATAGGCATGCCCAAAATAGACTACATGCATGTTCTAAAACAGCTAATAACAAAATATCCTATAAATAGAACTTTCTTTAATCATATTAATAGCTCGATCCATGTATGTCTCTTCATCTTTGATCTGCATGTGCCTTTATCCAAAAAAATATAAATTCCTTGACCACCAAGTTTCCTTTTTTCCTCGATTCTAAATCATTTCTTGGTTGGTACTCTAACTTGGTTCTTCTATTTTTAGCTTGTAATTCACAAAATCAACTAAGTCCCAAAGTAACCCTATTCCAGCATGAGACTTCACGCTATCTCATACTACATGTGCACGCCCCTTTACACATGCCTTGTGCGTGCCCTAGATCCTCACACACGACATGTACATAGTAAATTTAGTCATACAACATTATCCCAGACTAATCACATTTCCATCCTCGACAATGGTTTCCCAACTGGTTCCTCAAAAGAATGTGTGAATATCAATAAAAGAATAAAGAATTCAATGACTAAAAGAATAATTTCTCCTATCCATGTTAATCATTTTGTGGTATGATAAAGAAGCTATGGGAATTTACATTTAATTCTCCCTCCAATTTCTTCCACTCATTGAGTTCTTCTAATTCTTTCTTATGTGTTGCTTATACAATCCACGGTATTTGTGTTAGAAATGAAAAAGGACTGAGAGGGGGGATAAATTAGTCTTATAATAAAACTTTCACTTCTCTATTTCAAAAAATGAACATACATCCACATAAACCATAAAAACTAGTGTTTGATCACATCTATCATGACAAGAACACAAAAATACTCGAGATCCTTTCTTTATTTATATTTAAAACAGATCTCATTGATTCGATTCACATCAATAGTTTATAATATACCATCAAAATATCAACAATAATATTTTGACAAATATTTCAACCGCAAAATGGCTAGACTACTCTCCTTCATCAACCTATTATTCCAAGCACTTCACCACATGGATAATTTTAGTGGCGAATATTCGTAATATGGCGAATATTCCATTTTTGAAAATTTTGAAAAGGTGAATTTTTTTGGCACAAAGCGCTGACACGTTCGCCTAAAAATTACACTTTAAATTTTTTTAAGGGTCGGCTTCACCTACCCTTGAAAAATATCCCCTATATAAACCTAGATTATTCGCCAAGTAGAACACTTCTACTTCACATTTTTCAACAATATGATATATCCCGTATTATAGACGTGCGACAGAAGCGGGGGTAAGTTATTTGACAAGGAGGGTTTGCGAGGCAAGGAGATCTTGTAGATATTGACGCATAGTAGATGCATGACAAAGATTTTGTTGACGAGCGACATGGAGTTTTTTTGATGAGCAAGAAGAGGGTAGAGGTTACAGACGCGCGATGAAAATATTTCTTGTTGGCGTCGATAGACCTTAGTGACACGCGCTCACTAAGGCCTATTGACATGCGTCACTAAGGCCGTGGACGCGTGGCCAATAGGCCTTAGTGACGCACGTCAATAGGCCTTAGTGATGCGCGTCACTAAGGCCTATTGACGCGCGTCACTAAGGCCTATTCGCCTTAGTATTGGCGGCGTCACTAAGGCGCTGACGCACGCCACCGCATTTATTTGACGCGACAAGGAGTTCAAAAGATATTGACGCAAGCGAGGCATTTACGAAAAAGAGTTTGTTGATGCGCGACACGGAGATTTTTGATGAGAAAGCAGAGGACGGAGGCTGCAGACGCGCGACGGGAGATTTTTCTGCCGCCGCGCGCGCGTCAAAAAAATGCGATGTGATGCGCGTCGATAGACCCTAGTGACGTGCGTCAATAGACCTATTGGACGGCGCATCACCGAGGGTGCTGCAGCACTTGATGCGGCGTCAATGGGTCTACGACGCACGCGTCACTAGGGTCTATTGACGCGTGACGAAAAATCTCCCGTCGCGCGTCTCAGACTATCGCGATCTTGATAATCGGTGAAATTTTTGATATACTGACCCCAAAAATTCACCTTCCCGTGAAACCGGTTCCGAGGATATTCGCGGGTATTCTCCACCTCCGATTTCAGGAGGTCTCTTAAAATGAACCCTGCTTCACCATCTTCATTCCACAAGAACCAGCTACTATCCTGAAAGAGACTTCTAAGGGGGTCTTGCTGCGAGAAAAGGTTTCTTCGAGTGAAGAGAAAAGGGTTTTCATCAATGATGACATACCAACATTTTTTTCCCTTTTGTATACTATCATCACTCTAGTTCATGACCTTTCACCTTCTCATGTTTTTACTTCATTGAGTGGAAAAAATGACTTTTCAATTATAGACTCTTCACATTACACTCTAACTCACTAGCTTGAACTCACCCCTATTAGATTACAAAACTATTCCACTTCATGAGGTTTTTTACATTTTTCTATCTTTTGAAATTCTACTCGGTTATGAGATGATTGCTAACATTATAATTTTGAGTTAGAAGAAGCATCGTTAGATTCTAAATGTATAAGAAATCTTGAAATTATCCTTGAACCTCATCTTTTGAGTCGGCATGAGATGAGACCCTTCAACTTCATGGGTAGACAAAGCACTTTAGCAATACTAAACAACATTACCAAGATTTATATAATATCTTGAACTAGACCCTTATTCATAAGTTTATGAAGCACTAAGACAATTTGTCAAGTACCTACTAACATCAAATTGACCAAGCTCTAATTTTCAACTATTTCTAGAGGAGATTAATACTTTTACAGTAACCTATGAAACAATATATGAGAAAAGACATTATTTTCATTTCTTGTCATGGGTTTTTCATACCTTTAAGTGAAAATGTAACCATACAAGAAATTCCTAAGTTCAATCTTAAATGTAAGAAGATTTTCATGATGATTCAAGAACTTAGTTACTAAGAGACATAGATAAAGGAGTTTGTTTTTCATTTGCATAGTTGCAAGATGAACTTCAATGCTTACGTGAAAAAAATATCTCATAAGTCTTAATGAAATATTTTAAAACTTGTCAAAAGGGAATTAAAACCACACTACAAAGCCATCCCGATATTTTCACAAATTTCTATTGGCTTAAACTCTAGTTTCAAGCATTTCTACCTTCCGAACCCTAGTTTTAGAGTTTTTCAATCTATATGAGCACGAGAGCACTTAAAAGCTGGTTTCTTGAGCATTTTAAAATATATTCAACAAATTTTAAATCCTAAGGATTTTTCAAACAATTCTCCACATTTCTCAATCTACTATTTAACTTTAAAATACTCCATTTTCTCTCGAAATAAAGGATTACATTGTATAGTTTGATATAGACCTTGACAGTGCCTTTTAGATCACAATAAGATGATTCCATGTTTGTGATAATGCATGGTGAGGCTTGAGTAAATAATTGAGAATACTTTTCAATATTGGAATTTCCACAAATACCTTTTAGAGAAATTCCTTGTCCTTGAATGCAAACTCTATCTTTTCACAAACATCCATTGTTTTTTCAAACATCAACTCATGACCTAAATTACTTCTCCAAGTTTCAAGTTTTCTCCAACATATTTGAAGAAGGATATAAAGCTAAGAAGACAAAAATAGAACCTCAAGACACTACAACATAAGGTAGAGATCATATTCCATTATATTTTTAGAAGGAGACAAAGATTGATCACTCCAAGATAGGCTTGCACACCATTATTTAGTAAGATCTTTGAATCCTTGCTCACAACCTACCACTAAGTTTGATAATATCCTAAAATTGATTCTTAAGGGAAATAATAAACATATCTCACCCTTTTTTACAACTTTGGTCACTTGAAGAGATGTATTCAAGCTTGTACCATAAACATTGGTAGCTCCAATTCCATACCTTGCTCTTATCTAATATTGTCCACCCCGAGGTACAATGGGGTAAATTTTTGACTTGGAAAAGGTTTTATATCCTTCTAAGGAGTGAAAAAGTTTCAAAATGATTTAGAGTCTTAAAACGTATGTCTAGCCTATCAAACCAAGAAGGATCTTTGGAAAGAGAACAAACACCGATAGAAGAATGGTCATAACTTTCTTAAAACATGTCCAAATTCCCTAAAATGTTTTGCACTATCTCAAGCCTAGATTCTTATACAAAAATTCCTTCTCGATTTACCTAAAGAATGCACTATATTTTTTTCTTGAGTGTTTAGAATCCATGAAAAGTTTTATTCAATTTACAAAAATTCTTTTTTAGAAAAACAAACATAACTTTCCATGCCTTCTCTTAACTTTATGAAATTTGGGGTGGAGCACCATAACTCACCCCTTTACATGCTTCATGAGATAATTTTTGATATATGTTTATACACTTCTATCCTATCTCATTTACCTCGGTCTTTCTTGCTGGTTCTCAAAGCTAATTTGTGCACTTTTTAATTTCGACTCCAAGAGCTAAACTGAGCCTAGTTTTTTCTCACACATGTTGTAGACACTATTCTTAGGCTTCTCCCATGCTCACAAGACCATGCCATAACCTGTAAAAATTCTTAGACCTCATGAGGCACTAGAAACAAGCTTGAATGAGCCAATTTCAATTACCACTTGAAGAGATGACCTGATACACCCTGTGAGACATCTTGCTTATTCTTACAACATCATTGCTGACATGTAGACAAATTGAAACTATAAATATAGCTTGTACTCTGCCTCTAGTAATCAAAACTACCTTTCCCTGATTTGGTTTGAGTGTATTCTCAGCTTGGAATGCCTTAAATTGACCCATACATTTCATGAATGGACCATGTGGGCATGTTTTAACTTCATCCCACCTTTGAAATACACAAGCCACACAAATTCACCTTTAGAGACTCCTTGATCACCTATCCAACTTACCTAGATCACCTAGCCAACACATCTAGTTCACCTAAACCACTTGACATCAATGGACTTGACATCAATTACAAAACAAGTGACACACACTTCCAACAAACTACCCCTTTGTCATTGATGGCAACCATATTAGAAACATTTATGACAACTTTAAATGTACACACACTTAGATGACCCTCATATGCATGTTTCTTATCACACTTCTCCCACTTTGACATCTATAACAAAGGTAATCATGGACTTGAAATGAAAACAAGTAATGTAATTAATTTAAATGAATATATCTTACATGAGTAGAGCTCCCCTAGGTATGTATTCCATTTGATATGAACTTCAACTAGGCTCTCCTTGAGCTGATGCACTCCTTGTTCATATGCTTGCACAATCTTATCAAGGCATGATATTAACTTGGCTCAACTAACTCTTATTCTACACACCATACTTGGACTTGATATCTTGTCATGAACCTAACTCACCCACTTTGGGATTGCACTAAATATCCTAATTCACCTTTTCTCTAAACAACCTGATTCTTCATTGATACTATGATTTGGTCTTCTCATGTTGTTATCCTTCATTCTCCGTAACATATTGTCATAGGACCTCAAAATGATTTATCAATGTTACATAAATAGCTTCCTTAATATGATTGTACCAAAAAGGATACCTCAATATACCTTTAATGACCTTCACAAAATCACAAAGTTCAATGTTATTAAGATGTGTACCTTGTGAAATTGATTCTCTCTACCTTGAATTGGTGACCTTATCTTCCTTATAAGACACACACTCTTATTGGAGCACTGCAACATGCTTGATACTTGATGAATGAAGCAATTTATACAACATAAATAAATAGTATTTCTCCCCTAAAGTAAAAAGAATTCGTATTGATCATACTATTCTATTTTGAACTTAAAACCTTGTCATGATATTTCTTAACACATCTCAAATACTCCCGGTTTATAAACCATCGTGAGAGAGAGAGAGAGAGAGAAAGATGTTATTCTTCTATAGCTTCCTGAGGATATAATCACTTCTTCACTCCTTCAAGACACCCTTTTTACTACATACAAATATTTTAGTTCATTGAAGCTTGAATTTCTTGTTTAGACTTGTAGATTACCTCTATAGTGCTTATATTAAGAATATTCAGTGAGTAAACAACATTAACTCCACTTACTTCATGTTTACACACTATCTCTGATCACTTAAAGTACCTTTGTATCTAATTACATTAGAAAATACCTCTTATTGGCTCACTCATTGTTAGCTTTTCTTTAAATTCAACATCTTGGCACATTGTACTATTAACCATATACTTCTTGAGACTAGAATTCCAATCACCATATCACCTGCATTTGCAATATACAAACTTAGAGACTTACCGTAAACATTGAAAAGATTTAATAAATCACCACATACATTTATGCATTGATACAGTCATCTTGTACATAAAATACATTTGAGTGGACCAATCTATGTCATGAACACCTAAGACATACCATCATGTGTCTTATTTGACTAGGTCAATCGAGAGATTTCTTGTCTTCAACTTCTCGGACCATGTTATCTCTATGTCAAGGTGTAAAACCATGTTTTATTTACTATAGGAGATTTCAAATACACATAGATCACTAATAATGTTACCTACCTTCAACATTTATGGTATCAAAACATCCATACTTTACCTTCTAAAACTATAGCCTTCAATACTCTGTATGGTCTAATAAGTGAGATTAACAAGACTTTCAAGATCCGAGAAGAGGTGTAATATTCCTTCCATACCTGTAACTAGCCATTTATGTGTTCTTCTCATATTTATCATGAATTTAAAAACCTATAAAGCCTTTGAGATAACCTTTCACATTCTCATAGGTTGCATGAGACCAGAAAATATTGAAAGACATGTAATGATTTAGAATTAATCCATAATGCCATTTAAACACCTTTATCTCCTTCCTAACCTAGATTTGGAATTCACGGTCTCCATATAGACTTATGAATGGCCTTATTGTCAACTAATGACATTTAGTGTATAATATAATCCATAGAGCTAAGTTATATTTTCCTTTTTCATAGTCACTTATCAGTGCTCTTGAACTATTCTACCTTCTCTACTTTAAAAATCACAAAATTATCTTTAGTACTCTATGAACACAGACCTTTACACCTTATATGCCAATCTTCCTTTGATGTGATGTAGATTTTTAACCTTTAGATACTTATAATCAATTTGATATTTTTCATTGTATGCTCCAATAGAAACATGTATAATGCACCATTTTAGTCCTCTTGTAGACCTTCAAAAAAATACACATAAAATTCATTACTTGATGTAGAAATATGATTACCATTGCACATGTAGATAACCCTTACAAGATATTCACAACCTTTTGATACTCATTTTCCCACAATATGATTACAAGGTCTTGTAGGTGACCATATTATTTCATTTGGCTTCTAGGTACTTCTTACCACTTTGATATATGAAAACACTTTCAATATTGATCTACCAAATCAAAATCTTCTTTGGATTCAACAATGACAAAGATGTCATATTTTGAAAAGTGCTACAAATATGTACAACCCACATGAATTAATTCATATTCATGATGATAAAACACTCATACCAAACACATAGCTTCATGTTTTAGATTTTCATGATGTTAAATTTTTTTCATCTTGATTGAAATATCACACCGAGGTTGATCCCATTAAAACTAATAGGGACATGGATACTTCAACTACCATTAAATATTCAAACATATATTATGCCACTTGTATCTCACTGAAGAGTCCCCTACAAAATGTATAGTCATAGTCCACTTGAGCTTTAATTGACTAAATGGCAACATTTCTTAGAAAAATTTGACAAGAGTACCAGTAACTACCTTCTGAGAGTGACCATTCTTAATTTTGTGTGATTCATGACCTTTAAGAACCTCTTAAGAAAATATACTTTGTCTTAGACATCAATTATTTTGATAACATATTCATTAAACTTGTGACAACTTCTTGGCTTATCTTTTGATGGAGTTAACCCAAATTTTCTATTAAAAGCAGTAGTTCACTAAGGTAGCACAAGTTCTTCTCATATTGGGTGATCACACCATGACACCTATAGATACATATTTCAATATTATCTTAGTTATAAAATACTCCATACCTTATATCACTTACCATCTCTATCGACCTCTTGTTAGATGAGACAATACAACTATAACTGTGATAAACTTGTAAATACTTCTCCACACTAATTTGACATCTGAAGAAACACTTGGGCTCTTGAATAAATGCAATTCATGGTTTTTTTTACTCTTCAGGTGTCCATAAACCTGTGAAACTCATGTTAATGCCTCTATAACCTCAACTAACCCCTAGAGACTCTTTTCCAAACTACAGGTCATCATATTTGCACCTTAATTCATGTGTATAGTTTTTACAGTCATGATAAGACCATAAAACTCCTTTCATAGCTCCTAAACAAACCATTTTGACTTGGATAAAGAATAATTCCTTGCAACAAAGGATTTAATTGTCACAAAATTTACATTCTTTGAGAAAATAAAGGTCTTACTTGATTACCAAAATTATGAATTCCTTGATTCTTCTGGGAATAAGAGCTCCTTCTCATGCTTGAAAAAAATTGAGATCATGATATAAGACTTTTCTTTGAAAACTAGGCATAGATAGATATAGACATGATATAAGGAGGAAATTTTTAGGACATATCATACGAGAATGAGACAAATGATCTTTACTTTCTTTCTTAGTTTAACACTTCTTGACACATGACATAGACATATCATGTAAGTATTACACATAGAAAACATGCCAAGATTTGATGTTCAAGGGAGGATAAAACTTACTAATCTACTTCAACTTGATAACAAAAAGATTGAGAGTGCAATATTGAGCTTCACAGACTTTTCTTGGCCTAACAATATTTTGACTTGACTTGTCATGACAGAGGACATTACAAATTTGATGAGAAGATTACATACAAGACCATATCTACATTTGTATACCTTAGACATAGTTGTATAACAAGACCTTAGGTCATAGACATCTACAAACCCTTGATTATACCACCTTTTAGGCTTAATTATACCTCTGTCAGCCAACACTCCATTTGTACTCTTCCTCCTTGATACCATTTATAGGAAAAGAACCATGGTAAAGAGATTTCAATGAGAAACATACCAATTGATGTAAAGAACATGCTTTTAACAATCCAAATTTTAGATCTTTGACATGACTTAGACTTGAGAGAGATATGTCATACTTCGAGATACCACATGAAACTAATAGACCTTCCCACTTGAATATATCATTACCATAGAGTCATATAATCAAAAGTGTATTATATAAATTCTTGAGAAACACATATTCAACCTTCATACCATGGGATCCAACCTTATGGACTCAATAATCCATTTACATACTTATATCATCTTGAAGCAATATACCATCTTGAAGAGACATGGGAACACATATCTTGAAAGAATATGGAGAAGACACACACCTTGATTTAGAAAACCCTCCCTCACTTTTATATACCATGGAGGAGCTTGATGAGAGACCTAAGAAGGTATCAAACCCTCTTTTGGTTTCTTGACTGATTTATTATTTTCTTGATTCTTCATTTGTCACCAACAATATCCTCCTTTTGATCATTCACACTCTTGGGATCCTTTTTAGCTCTTTGACTAGCTTCTTCCTTTTTCTTGAACTTTTGAACATGTTGTTTATGTCTTTGATTTTATTTCTTCATCTAACCTACATCATAAAACCTTGTAATGTGCCCTACCATATGGAACCTAAAACATTCCACTTTCCTACATTTGAACTAAAAATCCTTATGTCCAACTTCATCACAAGAATAAAAATAGCCATTAAATTTTATTACATACCTTCTTGTATTTGATGGCTCATTTTTGTAGTACTTTTCTAGATGTCCTTTTTCATGACAATGATAACATTCAGCTCCATATCTTTGTCCTAATTTTTTCTCTTCCTTCTTTCCTTCAGAGTGATGTTCTTGATTTTCTTCTTTATAATCTTCTCTCTTTTCAACATTAGGATTACACATACTAGCCATGTGTCCATAAGCACCACACTTGTAGAAATTACCATGAAAATAAACATGCCTAAAATCATTTGGCTACCTGACAAATGATCTTCCATAAGATGTAAGCTTTAAACTATTTCCCTTGCTTGAATACATTTTTCCATTTGGTCCTTGACTTGATTCACCTTCATTTATTAGTTTTTCATTCTCTTTCTTCAGTTCTTCTTTCTCAGTTAGGGAATCCTTGAGTTGAGTCTGATACACAATCAAGAATTTTTTCTTGTGATTGAATCAGTTTTTCTAGATTCTCTTTATTGAACTCTACTCCCCATCTCATGTGATAAATATATCCCATCCTTGTCACCAAATATCTCCCTCTAGCTTGTTAAATTTGCTTCCAAGGGCCTGCTCTGATACCAATTGTTAGAAATGACAAAGGACTAAGAGGGGGTGAATCAGTCCTGTAATAAAACTTTCACTTCTCTATTTCAAACAATGAACATACATCCATATGAATCACATACACTAGTGCTTGATCATTTGATATAGTTTATCATGAAAAGAACACAAAACCTACTCAGAGCCTTTCTTTATTGATATTCAAAATAGAGCACACTGATTTGATCCACATCAATAGTCTACAATATACAATCAAAATCTCAACAATACTATCATGACATTAATATGCTTTGAAAAATCTTTCAACTATAGACCAGCTAGATTGCTCTCCTTCATAAACTTGTTATTCAAATAAGATTACCATCTTCATTCCAAAAGAACTAGATACTATCCTAAATGATTTCCATGGGGATTTTACTTTGTAACAAAGGTTTATTAAAGTGAAGATAAAAGGGGTTTTCATCAATGATGACATACAAAAAAAATTTTTTTCCCTTTTGTAGACTATCATTACTCTACTTCATGACCTTTCACCTTCTCATGTTTGTTCACTTATTTGAGTGGGAAAAATTAATTTTCAATTTCTAGAATCTTCACATTACACTCTAACTCACTAGCTTGAGCTCACACCTTTTAGATTATAAAACTATTCCATTTCATTAGGTTTTTACATTTTTCTAGTGGTTTTCATCAATGGTGACATACAAAACAAATTTTCCCTTTTGTAGACTATCATTACTCTACTTCATGACCTTTCACCTTCTCATGTTTTTCACTTCTTTGAGTGGAAAAAAATGACTTTTCAATTTCTAGACTCTTCACATTACACTCTAACTCACTAGCTTGAGCTCACACCTTTTAGATGACAAAACTATTCCACTTCATGAGGTTTTTGCATTTTTCTATGTGTTTAAATTATTCTCGTTTATGAGATGACTGCTAACATTCTAATTTCAAGTTAAAAGAAGAATAATTAGATTCTAACTATATAAGAACTTTTGAATTTCTACTTGAACCTCCTCTCTTTGAGTTGACATGACCTCGAGATCCCTCAACTTCATGGGTAGATAGATCACTTTAGTAATAATAGAAACATTACAAATATTTAGACAATATATTAAACTAGATTATTATTCATAAGTTTCTGAAGCATTAAGACACTTTATCAAGTCCCTACTGACATCAAACTAAGCAAGCTCTACTTTTTCAACCATTGTTCGAGGAGATTGGTAGTCTTACAGTCACCTGCGACACCACCTCTAAGAAAAGACATTATTTGCATTCTTGTCATGGGTTTTTCATACATTCAAGTGAAAATGTAACCATACTATACATTCCTAGGTTCAATCTTACCTCTAAGATTATTTTCATGATGATTACAAACCTTAGTTATGAAGAGGCAAAGATCAAAGAGTTTGTTTGTTGTGTGTAGAGTTGCAAGATGAAATTCAATGTTTCTGTCAAAAAATTCTCTCATAAGTCTTGATCAAATATTTTAAAAATTTTCCAAAGTGAATAACGACCACACTATAGGGCATTCTGATATTTAAATAGATTTCTACTAGCTTAAACTCAAGTTTTGAGCATTTTCGCCTTCAAATTCTTGTTTGAGGTTTTGCAATTTGTATGAGCCGAGAGAGCACTTAAAAATTGTTTCTTGAGCATTTTAAAATATAATTGATGAATTTTAACTCTGAGGATTTTTCAAACAATCCTTCGGCTTCTCTCAAAAATCAAGGATTACATTGTATAGTCTTATACAAACCTCGACAAAGTGCATTTTAGATCACAATAAGATGATTCCAGGTTTGTGATAATGCATGTTGAGGATTGAGTAAATCATTGAGAATCCTTGGAAATATTGGAATGTCCATCAACACCTTTTGGATCAATTCCTTGTCCTTGAATGCAAACTTTGTCTTTTTCACAAACATACATGGTTCCTTCAAGCATCAACTTTTGACCTTACTTGCTTCTCTAAGCTTACAATTTTCTCCAACATATTTGAATAAAGATATAAAGCTAAGAAGACCAAAAGAGAACCTAAAGACAATACAACACAAGATATAGATCATATTCCATCATATTTTAGAAGAAGACAAAGATTGATCACTTTAGGATAGGCTTGCACACCATTATTTAGTAAGAGCTTGGACTTCTTACTCACAACCTAACACTCGATTTGATATTCTCTACGCACTTGATTCTTAAGGGAAAGAATCAACATATCTCACCCTTTTTTTATAACATACATTCACTTGAAGATATGAATTCAAGATTGTACTGAGAAAAAGTGGTAGCTCCAACTACATGCCTTTCTCCTATCTCGATACTATCCACCCTGAGGTACAATGGGGTCAAAATTTTGACTTAGGAAAGGTTTTCTAGCCTTCTAAGGAGTGGAAAAATTTGCACGAATGATTTAGAGTCTAAAAATTATGTCTAGCCTATCAAACCAAGAAGGATCTTTGGAAAGAGAACAAACACCACGAGAAGAATGCTCATAACTTTCTTAAAACATGTCCAAATGTCCTGAAAATTTTTTTCTATCTCAAGCCTAGAGTCCTATAAAAAAATTCTTCTATTATTATTCTGAATAATGTACTATATTTTTTCTTGAGCATTAAGAAGCTAGGCAAATTTTTATTCAATTTCTAAAAACCTATTTTAGAAAAACTAACATAACTTTCACATACCTTCTCATAACTTGATGAAATTTATCTTGGATCACCAAAAATCACCCGATACATGCTCCATGAGCTCATTTTCCATATCTATTCCTATAAAATATTATCCTATCTCATTTACCTCACTGCATCATCGATTTTCAAAGCCACTTTCATGCACTTTTGAATTTTGAACTCAAGAGCTCAACAGAGCCTATTTTTGCTCGAAATATTGTAGAAACTATTCCTAGGCTTATCCCATGATCAAAATACCATGCCACAACTTGTAACAACTTATCACATCTCATGAGGCACCAGAAATAAGCATGAATGAGTTAGTTTCCACTACCACTTCCACCAGATGACTTGAGACACCTTGTGAGACCTCTTTCTTATCATTGTAGCATCATTACTTACTTATAGATAATTTTAAATTAGAAATCCAACCTGTAATCTACCTCTAGTAATCAAAACTAGCTTTCCCTGCTTTGGTTTGAGTGTATTCTTAGCCTAAAATGACTTGACTTGACCCATACATTTCATGTAGGCCATGTGGACATCTTTGATCTTCATACCACCTTTGAGAGACACAAGCCACAAAAATACACCTTTGGAGACTCCTAGATCACCTATAAAACATACCTAGATCACCTAACCAACATACCTAGTTCACCTAGACCACATGACATCAATGGACTTGACATCAATGACAACACAAATGATACACACTTCTAAAAATTTGGTTAGGCACCAAATCTTCTACTCTACCCTTGAGATTATGGATGACCACAATTAATTTTTTAAATACCCCTTATATTACATCCATGCACTCCATTACCATGTTATGAAATTGTTTGATCGGATATCTAGCTTCTCCTTCTTGGCCTTAATCAACTCTTTCTTCTCTAACAACTGAAATAACCTTAGTGTGCTCTATATTATTGGTTGGTGTCTTTCCTTGTATAGCTCTGAGTTATTCCTCTTCATTACTTACCCTCACACTAAGGATAGGGTTACATGTATGAAACGTGTTAAAAAAATGGATTTTCTACTTTCCTCCTTAAGCTATGAAAACAGATCCTCAAGTTCGGTTATTCTAGCCTCAACAACTACCTTATTTACTTCTTTTTAATTAGCCACTTCTTCAGTTGTAGGTCCCATTCCAATCTTAATATTTACAGAAGCATCCCAATAAATTCCTCAAGGTACTCCATATCATCACTATAATTACATCTCTCGTGGATCACCAAGGTCGAGCATGTGCCTAGAATTTGTTTCACCAATATTGTCACCCTAGCATAAGATTCCTTGGCATGCTTCTACTATCCTTAGATATCCTTCTTAAAGTTATCAATCTTATGCTCTTTATTCTTTTTATTTGCTACCATCACCCTCATGGTATCCCCGACATCAAAATTCTTGCACGTAATATCCTGTGGTAATTTTATTTAAGAAATTGCATGATTATTCATCTAATATGTACATGGGGTCTATTTATTTGTATTTCTTTGTGGGATCTCTATTTAATTCCATCATGTTGAGGGACTTATCACTTACCTCAAATTCAAGATCCTCCACATGTGTATCCTTAGTCAAGGATAACATCTCCTTGGTGCACAATACCCTCCTTTATACATTAGATCCCAACCATATAACTTCCCTATAGGTAATTTGATTTAGAATCGCAGCCTCGAACCTTTGTAGGATCATCTACAAATTCCATGTGTTGTGATCTCAAAGTCCATCTTTTCCTTATGACCTTAGCCTTTATTGTCTCTTTCTTTGGGATGAAAGCATTTTTGCTAGTTCCTCCCTTCTACACCCTTATATTCCTTGATAACATATGCATCATCTACCTCTTTCTCTTCCTCTTGCACCTCCTTGCACAAATGTGACTTTCCCTTTTGTTGGTTCCTCAAATTCAACTCATTCTTCTAGATAGGTTCTTCTCTTATTGGGTTAGCACTTTCCTTTATTTGCACTATTTTATTTCTTCTTTCTCGGCCCATTCACACTCCAGTTCTTCCAACAATGTTTCATCCTTCTCTTTGTCAATATACCCTTCTTCTTTACTAGAAACCACCTACGACACTTTGTGCTTGAAATTCATCTTATATGTATTGTCTTTAGGTGGATGAGAAGTCCATACACCATCATCATGTTTCCTTCTTCTATAATACATTTTATTTTTTCACAAGTGATCAAGCCCGTCTTCTCCTTATTCTTCCTTAGGATATTCTTTGCACACTCACTTGAGTGGAGACACAACAATTCTCCTAGTTGTTGGAGAAAATATTCTATAACCACAATATCTATTCCACCTTGGGTGTTTGATATTTAGACTACAAAAACTGTACATATCATCCCCTTTATTGTAACATTTGACTAGGAATTCAGTCCAAGGTATTCGGCTCTACAGTTTCTAAATATGCAAATCTAGATTCATACCTATAGGTGGAATGTGAGGTTTTCCAATCAGATATCCACCTTATCAACATCAAATTTTAAATTTTGTGTGTATTTTATTTGGTTCATTATGCACTTGAAATATCCGGTTTGTGAATGTAAATGACAGTTTGCACCATGGACCTATCTCTCCATCCTCCATCCTGAAAAGTGAAAGACTATAATGTTACATCACTACAAACTTTACCTATTCTCCAACATCTACTAGTAGTTCACACGGGATGTGTCATTCACTCTCAAACACCTTTATACGCATCCTATTGTACCACTTGTATATCCTTTCCTTATATATATATATATATATATATATATTGGTGATTGTGCCATCACAAGTATATCCTACAAACTAAAGTGTAGGGTATTTATTCATTGGTGGGTGAACCCATATATTCTCTTTGGTCCATATGAGACTCCAAGTTCAAGAAGATAGACAATAGGAGGACCGATCCCCAAGTAATTTTTTCTCCCTCTTCATTTTGTGCCTTGGCCTCCTCTATTATCCCATTAGCAACATATTGCGCTATGTTATATTACATTTTTGAGCCATTATGTGTGTAATGTATAAGAACTTCTTATTCACATCAGTCCATCTCTCTCGAGGAAGCTAAATTATTGCTTACTAGCCTTTATGAAACCCTAGTCATGGGGTGTATAAGTTTTTCTATGCTCATGGCCCTTCCTCCCTTCTCATACTGTAGCTTAATGGCCAATTTTTCAATCTTCACATAAGAACATAGGTCCAATTCTATATCTTATCTTATTCCTTGTAATCCTACGACCTATTCAATAAGCTAGGATGTGATACTCATCCTTTGTCCCATGAACTAAAAATAATCATCATGTACCCGACATAAGCCGCTAGAAAGAGATGTATAGGTTTTACGAAGAAAGGTAGTTCAAACAATTTGAAGGACCCCCTAATTTTTCCAATAGTCCCCTCATTATATCATTGACCAACACTGTCATTCTTCATTCTTATTTGTTAGCTCTCATAACATGTTTTTTCTTCAAGGTCACTTTATTCCTAAAATCCCTATTATTGAATTCGTTGATTTTACATTTTGGGAGCTGGGATTTCCATGTCTAAACCATAAGTACTTCAAGGGGTTCTACATTTCTTAATATATCTCCTCTAATGGGTCCTCAACTTCAACCTCAACCCTTTTCATATGTGTTTTTCCCCTTCCTAATTAGTATGTCATAGTTTCCCTTCTTGGTGCCATTAGTTCTGTAAACTTGTGCCCTAGATAATTTGCTTTACAAACCTTGGTCTCACCTTAATACCCAAGTGTTGTAGACCCTAATTGCTTAAAATTTAATTTTGAAAACCCTTTATGCTCGTGCCCTAGTTTTGTACTCAATTTATAGCTCAAACTTCTCTCTTTCCACAAGTATCCACACACAAACACCTTATGCATGTTGTTATGGTTTTCTTGTCACTTCTCTCACTCTGTCACACTAAATCACTTAGTAGCTCAATTTCTCAAGTATTCTTGAATGCAAGGTAAAAATGAATTGGTTTTCTCACTTTTATAACTCTTCCATGATTTAAAACTCCACCGCCTTAATATTTCTACGATTAACAAATTTTTCTTAATTTAAATTTTTAAAAGAATTTTCCCAAATTAAAACATCTTTTCCACTTTTTGGTTCATAATTCAACTTCCTTTTATGTGCTAAATTCATAACCTTTTGGCGTGCTTACTACTTCCTAGGCCACATACCTCCTCGCACGTGCTTCCTTGCACCACAATACATTATCCATTGGGCCATATACTAAGTATCTCATCTAACTGCTCTACCTACCTCACATTATGCTACATGATCCTTCTTCTCATGTGGTCTTCATCCTGAGAAATTCCCTCATGAGAACCATCATCCTTAGCACCTATAGCACCTTTCTCTTTCACACCAATTTTCAGGGCATACTTAATTGTGTTATCCTGCAAATAAATCTCAATTCTAATAGTTTTCTCTTTCATGTACTTGCACCCGGTTCACCCAACCTAAAATTTTGTGTTGTCCTATATGCATGAACTAAAATATAGTAATCAACTTCCTACACATAAGTGCACTTATTACAACAAAAAAAGAAGCACAATAATTAAACTTAGCAACAATGTGAAAGAAACACATGAAAGGGAAATATAATCTAAGTGGATATAGTTCCTTATTAAAAACACTAAGAAGCTTTACTTATAGTTGGTCTTCAGCCTAATCCCATTGAAGAAATCAAGCAACATGATGTCATCCAGCGCTTGCAATTGACATGTTCATGATTCAATTATCTTGGTTACTACAAAATGTCCCAACCAATACACCTTCAACTTCCCTGGGTGGTGTGAAAATTTGCATTCATAGAGAAGGACAATATTTCTAAGTGCAAATGTCTTGTTCTTAATATTGTATCATCACAAGGCCTTATGTTGTGCCTTCTCTATCTTCTAGATTCAATGCATAATGGAGTTCTTCTCATCCAATTATGTTATTTTTTCAATGCACTATTCAACAACTTTCTCATCATCTAATCCACCTACATGTTCAATACGTAGGGATGGTAACATGAATTCAACTGGTAGTACAAATTTTGTGCCAAATACTAAGTGAAAGGGTATGGCCTTGTTCAATATTTTATAAGTGGTCATGTAAGTCCAAACTACAATTGACACTTTATAATCCCAATCCTTTCTTCCAACATCACAACTTTTTGTCAATGTTTTTCTCAAGCTCTTGTTAAAATATTCTGCAATGCCATTAGCTTGTGGGTAATAAAGAGTAGTTTTATGGTGTTCCACCACAAAATCTGCCAATAAATATTATGATGGTTTCATTCAAGAAATTATTTCCTCTATCACTTGTCAAGCTTAATGGAAGTCATACCTACTAATAATTTTTTCCCACGGGAACCTTACTATTATAGTTACAAAGTATAATCCTTTATAGGCACATCCTCTACCCACCTTGTTATATAATCTATGCAAATAATAATGTATCACACGCAAGTCCTACTGCATGTGGGTGGTGTAATAGGTCCCATAAATTCAATAGCCCACTTCTCAAAATGTTATGCACTTATAATTGGCCTAGGTGGAATCGTATCTACATGTCGAGGTTTTCCAAGGTAGTTACAATGATCACATGCTCTTACATTACTCCTTGGTATTTTTATACAATGTCTCCCACCAAATTCCAGCCATGAGGATCTTGCACGTAGTCGCATCACCTACATAATTTCCTCTTGCAAAACCACTATGAGCCTCTGTCATAATAACCTCATGTTCATGTTCTAAAACACACCTGACGCATGACCTCATCTCTGCCCATTTTGTACAAATCTCCACCAATCAAATTATAAGGCAAAAATGCATATTACAAGTTACTTATTCTCTAATGTCTTCATCCTCTGGTGTCAATCCAAGTATATAGAAATATAACTATATCTTCCAAATATGAGGGCACATGGTTTAACCTAAATAACTATGCATTAGACATAGTATCTTCATGATCTACGTGTCCTCACTAGAATTTATCCTTGATATGATGATCAATACCTAAATTACTCTTGTTAGGCTTTACATAAATGATGAAATAAAATTATTGAAATAGAAGTATCCCCTGTAGATTGTCCTTGTCAAATTGGCTTGTTGACTAAATACTTCAGTGTTATATGATATGTATAGAAATTAAATGAGGTGGCCAAAATTATTGTATAAATTTATACAACACGTAAATCATGGATAAGGCTTCATGCTCCATTATTGTATAATTTTGTTATGTGGGTGTCAACTTTCTAATTACAAATAAAATAGGATGATCTACAATCCCTTCTCCTGGTTATGCCAACACTACACCAATTTCCATGCCAGAGGCATCAATGTGTACATGAAAAGGCTTATCCCATGAAGGAAAGCATAAAATAGGTGCAATAGTTAACCTTTCCTTCAAAGTCTTGAATACCTACTATTTCATGTCACCCCAATAAAATTTTCCCTTAGCTTTGAGTAACTCTTCTAGGGGCAGAAATAATTACATATCCCTTAATAAACTTCCTGTAGTAGCATGTATATCCTAGAAATCCATGAAATTCACTCTAATTGGTAGGCTCTTCAAACCCAAAATGAAAGCTATTTTAGCTGGGTATACGAAAAGTCCCTCTTTGCAAATAATGTGCCCAATTAATGTTTCAAAGGGTGTAGTAAAGATACAATTTTTAATATTAAGAGAGATGCTTAGCTTCCTAGACTGCTCAAACATGAGCCTCATATTATCACAGTGATCCTTGACTAAGCCATACGTTGTGTAATCGTTTAAATACACTTGTAATAAATTTTGAATGAAATCTGAAATGCTTTCACAACAATGAATGAGAATACTATTAGCACATTTTTTAATCCAAAGGGAATAAATCTATATGAAAAACTTCACCACTCAATTGTAAAAGTGGTCTTCTCTTGGTCTTATTTTGCGATGTGCACCTGATAGTGGCCTGAATACCCATATGTAAAGGAATATATCTTGCGCCTAGCTACTCCTTCCATAATTTACTCAGTAAAAGGTGTGGGAAAGGGATTTATAAAACATGAAGCATTCAAATCTCTATAGTCCACACAGATCCTGATCTTCCCATCCTTCTTGATACTCATAACCATGGGGTTAACCCATTTGAATTCTTCAATTGGCTCAATTATTCCATCCTTGAGAATCCTATCAATTTCTTCTTTCACCTTCACATGTAGGTTAGGATTCATCTTATAGGGCGTATTCCTAACTGGGCACGTTCCTTCTTTCAACTTTATCTTAATATTTCCCAAGGAAGGATGCACACCTTTTAATTAATGGTAACCTCTTGGAAAAGGATCCTGAAAGTCACGCAAAAGCTAAAAAATCTTGGATACTTCTTGTTCTAACCAGTAATCACCAATAATTGCTTCCTTAGGCTCATCCTCCATACTAATATTCACCATATTTGTTTTCATGGGATCATGGTAGACACATTCCTTTTCATCTGTAAAATCCATGACCTCATGCACACCTTTAGTGTGGCTAAAATCCAAGTGGTCTACTTCCTCATCATCAATCATGTACACTAGCTTTCCTTTCTCTTTCTCTTTCTAGGCGCAACCTATTTGTACTTCTTATATCTCCTCAAGATCAAGGTGTTCCTTAAAATCACATTCACTAAATAGATCTAGCATGAGCTCTTCCTCCTTCTTGTTTTCCCCAATGTGATGGTCTTCATGATATGTAATGCTTCATGGACTGGAGTCTTAGTAGAAAATTATTAAAAATTTTAAACCATACTGTAATCATATCTTGCCAATTTATAGTCTCCTTTTCGAATAAACATGTACATATAGGGTGTGTGCACATCCTTATAGTGTGGAGTAGAAATTATGTACCCATAGCGATTGTGGTAAAGCCTCTTGGCCTTGTGCCATAACCTCTTATTATTATAGACATGATGGGAAGCCAAAGTCTTACCATGAAATTCACAGATGTCTGTAGGTACATTTCTCTGAGTAAACCTAGTGGAAAACATGATTCTCACTTCTCTCTATTACAAGATGTTATCTCTATGTGTTTCCCACCAGTGCACTATTATCCTACACAAGGTATAGACCATCATGTTTCTTTTATCTCCTTCATTTTGTCATTGAGTCTTTATTTTGTGTAAGAATGTATCAAGATTCCCCTCACCATTATATCTTAGTAGCTAAGTCAAGCCTAAATGTCTCACCATGCATGTCCTAACTATCCTTATGACTCACCCTTTAACTTCCTACCCGACCATCTCATACGTTCCATGAGCCCAGTTATCACAAGAAACACTACAATTATCACTTACATATTACATGTCTTCCCACTAAAGTACACCTTCTTTTGATGGTTACACATGCTCTGGATCATGCACCATATGTGCATAAATTTGATTAAGCTCTTCTTCACTCAAAGGCTCAACATAGGGTTCCACCTTATTATCATATAGATGCATAATCACGTTCTCATCCTTGTTCTCAAAATTGATGTATCTCTTGTTAAAACATAGGTCAACATTGTTCGCATAACATCGGGTCGCCCAAGTAATGTTGGGAAGTTATCGATTTGGAAATCTCTAACACCTCAATCTCTATTAAACTTGGATCCCTAAATGTTAATGGATGCATCCTTTAGTACCCCAATAGGCATAGCCTTATTTTTTTTTTCCATATATAACACATTTGAAGATGGCTACAATGTAGGTCTCCCATTTGATTCCATGCATCTAAAGTGAGTACATTTACTCCAGTGCCCATATCAATCAAAATGTTGTGTACCAACCAACCATCAATCATTGTATCAAGTGTAATTTCCTTACCAAATTCACAATCCGGGATGGTATATTTTCATGAGGTATCTACCTCTTGCACTCAACTCAAGTGTGTGGTACCTTTTATCTTATCCATTATCTTAATAGAGGAATGATATTCTCATGGTGCAACATCTTACACACCTATTTTAGATCACCCACTTCCTTTTAAAAGAGTTCAACATTACTCTCATGTTCCCTTTCATGCGATTTCTCCTTTAAGCATTATATTTCCCCATGTTTTTCTCGATGACACCCATAGTCTTTTGGTAGAATTTCTTCTGATGTGCCACATTTGAATACTTGACATGTATCACTTCCTCCCTTGTGATAAGAGGCTTGTATTTCAAAGGCTCATACACATGCGTTGCCTCGGCATGCATTTTAACCAACATGGGTTGTGATTCTAGATCATAAATCTTCTTAGGCATCCATTGATCAACATTCTCTTATTACACCTTGATAATCCCCATGCCCTTTTCCTTCTTCTTTTTCTTACTCATGTGCTCATATAGGTCTAGGAAATCCTCCAACTTATGTTGCTTACCACACTATGAGAAATTTTTATTATGAGGAGAATCTCAATGATAATGATAAGGGGACCCATGATTATGCTAAAATGTAATATAATAGCCTAATCTAATGAAAGTTTGTATAAAAAAATTAATATTAAAATATAGAAATAGTACCCAAGAAAACTAAGCTAGAAAATATGAAACCCTAATGCGCAAAGAGGGTTAGAAGAGCCTTAGATGATTTGAAGAAGTTGCTACATTGTTTCATAGTGGAGACCATATAGATAGAGATGGAAGACTATTGCACATAAGCATGGAAAAAGGTAGATCAAGAAGATTTAATTGGACTAGGAACCAAGAAGGATAGGGTGCCCTTGGGTTCCTTGGTCGTGTAGATGCTCGAGAAAACCTCCTTTGAGCTATTGTAAGAGGTTCATAATTGTTCATATTTTATCATGTGTATGTCACTTGAAATCGCCAAATGTCATTGTAAATATTGAAAGAATGAATCACTTGCAAAACCCCAAACAAAACATCAAATCTTAAAAAGAAATATGTAAAAAAAGGGTTCAAACTGCGCCTCAATTTCCAAAATGATGGGCTTATCACTTATCATTACACTACATCTCAGACCTAATGTATTTCTATGTGTGTGTGTGTGTGCAGAATTGTGCCCTAGTTTACTCAAGTGCCGTCGTACGTGAATTAGGGAGCAAGTAAATAGATGTAGAATGTAAGTAATGTGTGCATGAAAATAATAAACTCCCCTCTTATGAAGTGTGATGCGAGATGAACTAATATTTTATCCCTTGTGATGGAGCTATATGGATGCAAACACAACTATAGATGCCTTTGATGGATGTAAAATTAGGTGGATATAGTATATGATTAATGCTTGATCCCTTAATATTATCACATAAATTTATATTTATAGGATTCCCTTTCTTGAATTTTGTGGTTAACCTCAATAAGGCCGAATACAAAAACAAAAGATGCTCAAACATCTAGAAAGGACCTAGAAAGTGTGACCAAAATACAAAGAGGAAAAGGATTCCCAAAGGGGATGTGGTCACCGACACTGGTATCCTATTTGGGAACTAGTATTTAGAATGATAAATGATAAAAGGTAAAAATATAACCGAGCAAGTACAAGTGCAAGAATGAAAATAGAAGCATAAAAAAGAAAGAAAGGTGGTCAAAGACATGGGTTGATTAGTAATTTTCTTACTTAGGAATCATGCAAATAGTATTATGTGATCGAGACTAAATAATGACTCAAAGTGCATGATTTTGTGTCTACATTTTCCCACACTTTATGTTTGTGTGAAAAATGCTTGGTAAAATAAAGTAGATAGAGATGCATACATTGATATACATGTAGATTGATGTACAAAGCATTCTTATGGACTATAAAAAGTGTGGAGTGATAAAAATATGGAACATGGAGACTAAAGATGCCAAAATGTAAAAAAGGTGATGAAAACTAACCTAGGGCGAAACAAATGTGCAAATGTTGATGTGTGATGTAAATGTTTTTAATATCATGTTGATGTGTATTGTTTGCTTCCCATATGGATTGACATACAAAAGAGAAGACAATCAAGTAGTCAAATATGCATGAATATGATAAAAGTGTGTGCAAATATGTATGTATGTAATGAATATGTAAAAGAAAATGCTGAAAATGTGAAAAAGGAACATTTGCACTGATCCGTGATGATAAAAGAGTGTAGAAAGGATACACTCGATGTCATGAAATGTGATTTTTTGGACAATCTCACGCCACTAGATGAAGAAGTATAGGGAGGAAAGATTAATTTATTCTCCAACCTTTAACCACTTTCGAAACTATAGATATCTTTGTACCATCTAGTTTTTGGCGATCTAACGCTATGTGAAGTAATATAGAGAGGAAGGTTTGGTGTCATCCTATAACATTTAGCCATTCTTGAAATAAAACACCACTGAGATGATGTGTACTAACACATGTGCTAAAGATAACTTTCCCTGTAAAAGCTGTTGTGTATGAGTCTTGTAGACTATGATGAACCCAACCACTATGTAACTATGCCCCCTCATTATAGGCTCTCTAAGAAATGCATCGCTATATTAAAGACCCAAGTATGATTCGATCCATGAAATGTACTTGTACGATTACTATGTTGTGTTATATTCTATGTGTAGACCGCTATATTAGATGATTGATTCACCAAAAATTTTCCCCCCTCTTTGGGGGTACATATGACGTCAATCCGTAGGAGTATGCGATCAAAAGAGGAATGACCACTAAAATTGTTCCCTATAGGGGGAAGCGGATGTGCTTTATAGAAACCAAGGAACATGTAAAAAAGTGGCTAGGAAATAAGTGTTAGTATGAACAAACATGAGTGTATAATACAAAGTGTAAACTAGGTAGACAATGTGTAAGAAAATAATGTAAACACCCATAGTGACAATGTAGACTATGAAAAGTGGGTTGCAAACATGGGACCCCACTCATGGTTTTACAAGAAAATCAAGAGGTGTCAAGCTAAATACATACAAGTGTGCACATAAGACAAAGGGAAAATCCCGTAAACAATGACATATAATGACAAGAAAGTTCAAGAAATGTAAAAATAACCATGGAAACAAACAACCTTGCATAACAAATGTTACACATGAAACACCCATTAGCATGTTACAAGGATTAAAAGTATGTCAATGCATGTAGAAAATGATAAAGTAATGTGCTATAAAACAAAGTGAAACAATAGCACTTGTAGTGTACAAAAGTGGATACCCCCAGGAGCCGTTGTGGGAATGGTACTAGGTACTATGTCAAGCATCCATGCTATATGTAATGGCCCTATATAATCTGTGATCAAGACTAGAAAGTAAGTAAATGTGCATGTGTGTATGATAAATATAATGACATATAATATATCTATCAAGCATGTGTAATAAAGTGAACATGTACAAGTAAATGCAACCAAGATATGCAATATGTTATGGATGGATGGAATGGAATGTAGAGTGAATGATAGGATCCACATGTCCCCTAAGTGAATGAAATTGTATGTAGTGAGGTTCATTTGTTTATTCCCCCTCAACAATCAAGAATGAACCATAAATGAGAGTGCGCATCATCGAGAAATGGTCAAAATTTTCTTGTGTGTAGCTTGATGTGATGAATGCATAGTGATGATATGTAACCTAGAGATGAGGTGTGAGAACGTGTGATGATTTATCCTAAAGCGTATATCAACTGATAAGGATCACTAAAGTTTGGCAGAGAAGTGATGATGTAGCCTATGACATATATCACTAATGGAGGAATGTTGTATGATAGATAGATTGAATGGTTTAATGTGTGAGTATGATGAGGTCCATTTGATTTTTATACCCTCAACATTCAATTATTGACCGAGGGACTAAAGTGCGTCATAAGGTAGTGAGTACAACATGCATAATTAGATTAGTAGGATGTGTAATATGTATAGAGAAATCATCGTGTGTAATGTGTGATGTATGAGGTATAGTATATAATACAAGATGTGTAGCTGATATGAGATGTGTAGATACATAGTAAGATGTAAGATGTAAGATGTAGGATGTAGTATGTATATATTGAGATGTGTGAAGATGTGAAATGTGTGGTGTCTACTATGTAGTTTGTGAGGTTCATGTGTATAGATGACCTCAATAGTCAAGTGTGAACCAAAGCACAAGAATGCGTTATACAAAAATTTCAATACTAGTGCATGTCAATAGGTTTGTGCTATTGATTTGGTGGGGAATACACATAATGCCCCCAAGTGTGTAATGGTGAGTGAACTATCCAATGAAAGTAAAGGATGAAGGTCCTCTACTCGATGATTATGGTGATGAAAGCATGTGATCATGCTCTAGGAGTGGTGGTATAGCAGATAAACGTTGTGCAAGTGAGTGAAGCCTATATGCATGTGATGGATGAGTATATGATGTGTATTATGGTGTAACAAAATGTGTAGGTGATGAAGACCTATGTGAAGAAACATGTGGTGGAAATGGACACCTATGTAGAATAAAATGTGGTGGTGATCTACGGAGAGTTCATAGCGAATGCTTGTTTGAGGAAGGGGTGTATATTTTTTTGTTAGAATAGTAGAGTGATGAGACCATGTAGGTTATATGCAAGTAGGTGAACTAGGAGCAGATCGTGATTTAGGTTCTATGGGCCATGACATACTAGATGAAGTAGATGATACACTAGTCATTGTGAGAGGCAATTACAACTATGGAGTAGATGGAGGTACACCATCGATAGAAATGACTCAATTATTATGAATGAATTTTAGATGTAAATGATTCATAGAGATGATAGACTAAGACATATCAGTCCATTTGAGATCGAAGAGCATGTCACACTATTAATTGCTTGTCCCACAAAAAGGGTACAAGCATAGTGAGAGTGTTAGACCCTAAAATATTGGCTAAGTACCAAGAGGCATGCGCATGTAGGGTTAATAGATAGAAGGTTGCTCAGGGAAAAGTGCACATGAAAAAGTGGTTTAAGAAAGGTTTAAGTGAAACCGGGGTGAGTGCGAGATGCGAGAACAAGGGTTTAATGGACTCAACCATATTTGGCATCATGTAGTCACTTGAGGAAAAATGTGAGGACCCAACTAGGCATGATAAGTGGATAAGGTGCCATCCTGGAACCTTGGAGGTCAAGAAAATGATATTCCACATAGGGAATATTCCTAGAGGCATCATTACAGTTAGTGGAAGGTTTGCAAAAAGGATAAGCATTCACCAATGGAGGACCACATCAACACTTGGCATGTGATCTGCTCAAGAGAGAAGTCATGGCGGTGGTCGATGATCCTATTTAAAGAGGTGTGAGAGAGATTGTAGACACACATATAAATTAGACACACATATATAGAGTGAAGATAAGTAGAGAAAGAGAAGGAGAGTAATGAAGTACTGCAAAAATACTAAGGGTTTGGAGTTCATAATGCTAGGGTTTAGAGTACTTAGTGCTAGAGGGATGTAAGGAGATGATTAAACATATGTATTGGTACTTTGGGATCTGTAGCAAGGATATAATTGGAAAATGCAGTTAGGATCTCTAATCATATGGGTTTGCAGGAGTTGAGTCTTTTTCATCTAATGTATATGGTATGAGATGACCCTTTTTGAATGTAATATGGCTACCATAACTTTTTAAAATCAATATACATGGATATATTTTGTGCAAATTTATTATGGGTGTAAATTGTTATGTTATTTGTTTTATCATGACTTAGATCTAGTTTCTTTTACTTCTTAGAGTGTTTATCTAACTTATGTGATGCATTGATGTGTAGATATGTTAGTTATATCTTCTATCTTTTTCAGTAGATGTGTGTACTTCTTTTTTTGTAAATAATCCTCCATTAATGAAAAAAATCTCTCACAAAGCTCACATAAAGGAGGGGTTCAACACCTATGCATTCCTTGGGTGAGTTCCCAATGTATGTTGGGTGATAGGTGGGTGCGCTTGTGGTTAGAAAGAAGTATTGAGGGTAAAATAATAAGTACACTAGCCGTTGTGACCATGGAGTAGATGGAGGTACACCATTGATAGAAATGACTTGATTGTTATGAATTAATTTTAGATGCAAATGATTCATGGAGATGATAGGTGAGACCTATGAATCTGGTTAAGACCTAAGAGCATATCACACCTATCAACTTCTTGTCCCATAAGAAAGGGTACAAGAATAGTGAGAGGACCTAATGTAATGTGAAGTTTAAGAACACCATATGAATTATTCATTAGATATGAAATTTGTGATAGTGGATAGCTAATAATGATGAGAAGTGGAATAGAATATGAAATGATGAGCCAAGATGGGTCAAACTTAGTATTATTGATAGAGACAAATCGATAGAGGAATCAATAAGTAAGTTATTAAAAGAAAATTCCACATGATAATCGTGGGCAAATAAAGATATGGTTGGTGGGAAAGTGTCAATATGTACAACTAAAAATTCAAGAGCCATTGATGTAAGAGGTGGAACTTGTTATAACTGTGGGTCTACAAAACACTATAAGTGCAAATGCGCTAATTTGTTACAACGTTCTTGGTGTGGAAAGAAGCCCAAGTATGAAGAGTTCCTGGAATTTCTTAAACACATAATCCAGAAGAAATAGAAGGATAAGGGCACTGAGATGGTAAACCTAAAGAAATATGACTCGTAGTGGATTCTAAGGGTGATGCATGAGTCATATTTGGAACCTATACTTGTGACAACACGAGTGAGGCTCCGCACACCAGGAGATACCAAAGGAAATGATACGACTTACAAGAGAATAGGTGAGACATGGGAAGTATCTAGACCCTACCCATTAGAAGGAAGTATATCAAGAGACCATGAACATAATTAGAATTCTTCAAGGGGAAATTCGGTGTCTAAAATAGAAATCCGAGAAAGTCGGAGTGGAAGAAGAGTCCGAGGTCCTTCATCCAGGACATAGATGATGTCAAAGAGGTGTGTAAGATGTTATGCCAAGAGAATACCATTCCTTTATTAGGATAATGGCTGAGAGATAAAGTACCAAGCATTGGAGGAGAGCATGATAGGTAGGTTTTTATGGTAACCTTCCTCCTCAGCCTTGACTATGATAAGGAGATTACCTTGAATGTAGTTATTGATGGATGGATCCTAAGAAATATTCTGATTGACATGGGCACGAAGTTAATGTCCTCATCGTGGACACATGGAATCAAATGGGAAGGCTACCATTACAACCATTCTTAAATTTGTTGTAAATGGATAATAAGATAAGGGAAATGTCCATTAGTGTTCTAAAAGATACGATTTCACTATCAAGGAGAAATTCATGGGAAAATTCAAAGTCTTAGCACTTGTTGTGGCAGAAAAACTTTCCAATGTTACTTGGGTGCCCCTAGTGTTATAAGAACATTTTTGACTTACGTTTCAATAAGGGGTATATAAGTTTTGAGAAAAAGAGGAATGTGTTATCATTCCTTTGATGGATGAGAAGTGAGAACCCTATAATGAGCCCATAAGACAAAAATACCTAGACATAATTTATGTGTGCACTATCGAGACCCCGAGGTCAGTACATGACCAACAAAAGAAGGCATTATTCAGTGGGAAGACACTCAATCTATAAGTGATACAACTAGTGTGGCATGTGACAATTGGTCACATGGGACATATGAGTTAGTTGGAAGGTAGTTAAGAGGTTTTGTGATGAGAGCAATAAACGTGTGCTCAATCGGGAACTTAGGAGGAAAGAATTTTCCAAGTTATCCTGGGGGTGACAACAATGATGTTTTCTACTGAGAAATGGATACTAGTGGAAATGTGATATCAAAAGGAGAGGATGCTTAGCTATACCTTTCTTAGTACCGTAGCATGGTAGTGGGTGACCCATTATGATAACCTTCTAGAGTGGCATGAGGTGAGAATTGTGTTCTCTATTAGGTTTGTCTAAAGTAATGCACCTACTATTAGACAATATTATCATGGGAAGGAAGCTTCCTCATTTCATGATTAGGCATGTGAGAAGGCTTGGATGGAAGGTGTGGAATACTTTACTCCTTATTTATGGCTGCATGAGCTTTAATCCACCTTACAAGGCTACACGTGTGTATTGTAAATTCACTCGAGCTACGCCATCGGATAGAAAGCTGGCAGGAGTTAATGAATGATCTCCTTTAAGCTTTAAAGTATTGAAGTACTAAGTCATTGGTGAGCGAGGCATTGCAGGTTGTTAAGTGACTAACTATGGGATATAGTGCCATGGAAGAGGATATAATAATTAAATTATTTTGTGAACCTGACTTAGAAGCATGCTTTGATGAGGAAGAATCAGAGGAGATACAACTTGAGTGTGCATGTATGGAAAAAGAGAAAGGAAAGTTGGTCTATGTGATCGATGGTGAAGAGGTGGAAAACTTGGATGTTAACCATACCATGGGTATGCGTGAGGTTATGGATAATGCTGATGAGAAAACACATGCCTACCATGAACCCCTAAAAACTAAGAATTTTAACATTGGTTCAGAGGTGGAACCTAAGGAGGCTACTATTAGAGATTATTTGATAGAAAAGTAGGTTTAAAATA